>JANBXA010000044.1:31685000-31942500 GCA_030556225.1 Cricetiscus sungorus | reverse complement strand
TGCTGAGAACCCTGTACAGTGTGCAGCATGGTGAACCTTCCTCGCTTCCACTGCTGGGGACAGATAGCTAGTGAGGAAAAGGGACTTGCTTCTCAGGAGGGCTCAGGCCCACGTGCTTGTTCTGCCTCAAGTTTGCGAATGACCCACCATTATCCCTGTACTTGCCATAAGCCTGGAATCTTCTGTTTTCTATACTCAACAGAAGCCCAGGCCTCCAGGCTCCTGAGCCTCCTAGAAATCCCAGAATTCATCACAGAACTGACCTGGTCCAGTAATAAGATGGATGTGGCTAATTTGTGCCCAGGCTCCTGGGACTCTGGCCTGGAGTCTTGGAACTGCAAGTCTTTTTCAAGGTTAATCTAGTTAATTAAGCCCACTTGGAGGTAATCTACAGGAGGCCCGACCCTTCCAGCAGTCTGACCATGGCTGGAAAAACCACAACAAAGCTTGAGAGAAGACGGGATTTTTGTGGTGCCGTTGTGCAAAGTGTCATTTGGATGCAGGGACAGTCATGCCCATTTTAGTAAAAAAACTGAATGAAAAATGAGGAAAGTTTCTCAAGATGACGTTTGCCTCTGTTTTCATTCATTGCCTGACAGATGTTCACTGAACGACGACTTCACGGCAGATTACAAGAACACGAAAGTCCACACCAAACCACGATCTCTGCCCTCCAAGAGTTTTCATCATGGAAGGCTGTGTGTGTGTGCGTGTGCGTGTGTTCCCTAAACTATGAAATAAATTGCAGGAGACTAAGTTCTCTGGCAGAGAGGAGTCTAGGGGGCCCTGGAGTTACAAATCAGCACCTAACCCAGCCTGGAGAATGTGGGCAGGAGGCCAAGGTGAGTTCCCTGAAGAATGAGGGGAAAGTGGTCAGGGTAGAGGGAAGGTGGACAAAGCAGAGAAACTTCTTATGACTGCACAGGGCAGACAGCTGCGGGTGGAGGGATGGAAGGTAAGAGTTGAGGATGAAGACAGAATCTTTCAGAGCCACGTGGAGAGCTGTTTCTCAGGTCTTAATGTGCATGCGAGCCACCTGGATTTCAGTGGGGGTGAGTGCTGACTCAGTGGTTCC
Organism: Cricetiscus sungorus; assembly: GCA_030556225.1. Classification (NCBI taxonomy): domain Eukaryota; kingdom Metazoa; phylum Chordata; class Mammalia; order Rodentia; family Cricetidae; genus Cricetiscus; species Cricetiscus sungorus. The sequence continues at coordinate 31,941,425 of JANBXA010000044.1, read as the reverse complement.
GGGGAGCTTAGGTGACTACATTCTAAACCATCCTGGGTGCCGCTGTCCCCTGGAACACACTTGGGGCACTCAGGTTGTAGATTCTACAGGGATTTGGGCTTGATTTTCGACTGACCTATGTGGACAGTCTTCCATCAGGATGCTTTTCTGAGAGAATGGGTGGATGTGAGAGGGGCGGGGTGTATGCATGTCTCCGTCTCTGTCTCTCTCTGTGTCTCTGTCTCTGTGTCTCTGTGTCTCTGTCTGTCTCTCTCTCTTTCTGTGCAACACTTTTCTATATCAATAATCACCCAGGTCCCAAGTGTAAGTTAATAAAACCAAAAGAATTAAATTTGGAAAACTTCACTTAGAGTTTCTTGTTCAGCTTAGCCAAGCAGATCAGGCTGCCACCTGGCCTGCGGTTTTAAACTCTCATCATAGAGCACACCTATATGCTTCCCCACCCCACCCCAATTCTCCCCCAGTCCGCCCAGCCATGCATGCATAGTTCCACAGGCTGACCTGTCAATTGCCAGTCTGTAGTGAGAGATCATGCTGAGCAGGGAATTAGAGTCGATTGTTGGGCCTGCCTAGAAGGAATGGTTTCCCACTTGAGTGTGCCAAGAGAGTAATTAGGGAAAGCATGTGGCTCAGGAGTCCCACTGGCTCAAGCTCCATGCTGCCATTGTCATCATGGGCCAGGATGCCATCTTCCACTCTAGTCTGGGACCTTTGCATCTGCTGGGATTTCAGACACAGGCTGTGGAGGTCTCTGAGGGGAGCAGGGGTGTTGATTATGTAAGCCCAGAGGGACCTGCAGGATGAGTTCCTTTAAGCATCATCATGGCTGCTGGCGGAAGGCACAGAGGGAGACACAACTTGGGGACTTCATCAGCCTCAGAGGAAACCGGAGTCCAGCGCTGTGGGGAGAGACCTGGTGTGAGAACTGAGAGGGGAAGCTCCTGAGAGAGGCTTCCAACAATCATTCACCTCTCCTCCATTCCCTAGGTAGTTATTGAGTGCCTACTGTATGCTCTCTATGTTGTCGGCACCTGGGAGGCAGCCGGGTACAATGACAAAGAAGCATCTCCAGCATTTATAGCTCTCAGCAGGGAAAACAGACACGACGAAGGAGTAAATATGTAGACCATCAGATGGGGATGAGAGCTACTGAGAGATGTAATGGAGCATAGCCCAGGAAGCAGAAAGCTCCCCAAACAGAGGCAAAGGCTCCTGGGAGAACACTGCAATTTAAAGTGGGGTCATTGCAGGTGATGTCCCAGCCATGTCTGGGAGAATACAACGGGCCAAGGGCACAGCCAGTGCAAAGGCCCTGAGGTAGGAACATAGCAGACACTGAGGACCAGCAACGAGCGAGAGCTGACTACCCAAGGGGTGAGTAGAAGGGCCATGTCAGACGGACAGTGAGGGGCCAGCTCACAGGGGTCTGCGAGCCATTGTAAGGAGCTGGAGTCTCATTGCAGAGAGCCAAGAAGCTGTTGTTGGGTTCTGAGACGGGGATCATGATCTGACTCAGATGTTAAAAGTTTTCCGTTGTTACTCGCTCAGGGGAGATGGCGGCAGGGAAGGTGGGAAGGGAGGATGGTGGGCAGAGCTGGTGCGTGCAGAGCTGCCATCACGCTTAGCAGGGCATGGACTCTCAGACAGCCAAGGCAGAGCCGACATCAGGGTACCCACATGGACTGCACACGGGGCACGAAAGAGAGAGGTCAAAGATCACCCCAAAGTGTGTGACCCAGGCTGCCTGGGAGGACAGAACTGTCTCTCACTGAGCTGGGAGGGCAGAGAGGTGTCTGAGAACCGTGCTCCGGAGTTCAGTCTTAGAGATAATACTTTTCATTGGGATGTACTAATTACAGACCATGCCAGGTTCCATCACAACTTGTTCATGTGTGTCTGTAATGCATTTGATCAGGTTCATCCCTGTCTCCATCTCCCGCATCTGCCAGCCACTCTTCCCTCTTCTCAACCAGCCGCTTCTCTACCATCGTATCTTTTCATTTACTTACTTTGGCAATCCAGTGAGTTTCATTATAGCCGCCTAAGACACGTGGGCACCTTGCCACCTTGCCATTACTACACCACTCCAAAAAAAAAACTTTCTTCCTTCCCTGGCCACTGCTAACTGCTCATGAGTCCTCAGGGAGGGGTGGGGCCCCACAAGCCAGTCCCTCAAAGGTTAATTTGAGATGCCATCTAGATATCCTCACAGGGATGGTCCGCAGGCAGGTAGGGTATGGGAGCCTGGACTTTGGTGAACCCATGGGAACCACGAAATGCAACTGAGAGATGCTGGCATTCAGCATAATAATAGCCAGGGTCAGGACCATCTGGGTTAAGATGGAGCACTTGGCTAGACAGTGGTGGGAACTGGACAAGGAGGCCGCTCTGAGGTCCTTGTCACAGAGGACTTTGGGGGCATTAAGATGGCTCAGTAGGAATGCTCCAACCTGATGGTCTGGTGCCTTGGACATGCTCACAAAGTGAAGAAAGGTCCAGTTCTCCCACTTAGATGCATCCATGCATCCATCCATGCATCCATCCATGCATCCATCCATCCATGCATCCATCCATCCATGCATCCATCCATCCATCCATGCATCCATCCATGCATGCACCCACCCATCCATGCATCCATGCATGCATGCATCCATCCATGCATCCATCCATCCGTTCCACATCCCCTCACTTTTCAGCTTAGCATCATTTTACACAAGTACTTCCCTTAAGTTTGAAGTCTAGCAGAAGGGATGCTGCCATGCATATTATAAACCAATCCAGATGAGTGAAAAACACCCAAGAAAGGACGCAGGGGAGAGAGAGGAGGAGAGATGTCTGTCTGTAGCAAGCTAAGCCAACTGGGTGCAGGAGGCTGAGTCTGGTCTGGGAAGACGTGAATAGCAGCTAGACAGGAGCTGTCTGATAACCTGCCTGATCACTAGCCAGCTGGATGGCCACAGCCCAGTCCCTAACTTCCTGCTGAAAGGGCAGTCACCTGGCAGAGCTGCTGTGGGGAAGAAAAGAGGCATGTCCCCAGGGCTTAGACAGCACCTGGCACTTGGTGGCACTTTCAAGCTGTCCTCTGGGGACCCACTCATTGCTGGCTCTGATGGCTTTACCCCAGAGAGCCTGAGGTGAGGGACTCTGGGCAGAGGGGGAGAGGGAGAAAAGCGGGGTGCCCGTAAGGGTCGGTTGCGAAGCTTCTACCCTGGGGGTTGACTTTGGTGCTCACCAAGATGAGTCGCTGCTTTAGCGCCGGTCAATAAATAACATGTCTCTGCTCCCCACTGTGTCCTGGCTTCTTCCCTAGTAATCCAAGGATGGGACTGTCCCTCTCTCTCCTTTCAGGGACATGCACCCACTAGACTCTTCTGGGAGTCCTGCAGGCAGGGAATCCTGAGCTATGCACACATGTACACATACATCACACATCTTCCTCCCTGCTTACACACACACACACACACACACACACACACACACACACACACACACACACACACACGCTGCCTAAGGCTGCATGCAGTTTGGGACAACATTCTTAACAGGCAGAGGGTAAGCAGCTGCAGAACTCCACAGAGAGGACAGAGCAGACAAGCCACAAATCCTGATGGCAGGCAGCGAGCAGGCAATGAGCTCCTGAGGCCTGGGCTCGTTAGTTTTGAAATAACACAGCAGAGAACTGAGATAAAGGGTTTCCATGGGGGAAGCTGTCAGACACCTCATCTCACACTGCTGGAGCCATTGGAGGGGCTGTTGGTCCATCACCCTGGGCTAACGGTATCACTGGTTCCCAGTGTCAGCATTTGTCAGAGCTGGGCCGTCCCTGGAGGACTGAGCCCAAGCGTGGGTGAGTGTGGTCTCGGGGGAGCTGGTGTTGAGGGAAGGGCACTCAGGGGCAGGGGCAGAGCATCTAGCTGCAGTAGATGCTGTCGGTTGGTGCGACTCCTGGCTCTTACCACCACATAAAGAGAACTAATATGCTGGCTTCAGGTCCCCCGTGGATGCTCATGTCCAACTCCAGAGGCAACCTACAGCCTGAGACATACTGATGGCATTGTACCAAAGACCTAGTCCCTTGCTTCAAGGCAGGGCCGACGCTGTGTAAGGGCCCATTGAACATGCTTAGCACATTTCTATGAACATGCTGTGTAGTGAGATATTCACCTTGTCCGCACCTGTGGCTTAGACCACGCCCATTGGGGTGGAGACAGGGCTGCTGTGGAGGTAAAGGAGTTGTAAGGCAGAGGCAAACGTCCCTCAAGTTGTGGTGTGTCCACCTGGTTAGGCAAGGGACCCTGCCCGTTCGGGGATAGTGGGGGAAGGGAGCGGCCTCTGCCACCTGGGCGAAAACCAGGTCTGGTGAAAATCTGGATCCCGCTTCTGACACCAGATATTGCAGTTTAATAAGGATCAGGATAAACATATAGGCCGAATAGATGTTTATTCAGGGGGAAATAACTCACAACATAGACAGATGAACACCAGCAGGTTCCACCGGATGCTCTCTTCTCTGAGTCCCACCAGCCCAAGAGCTCTCCAAGCCCCCTCCTCAGCCTTTGCCTCCAGGTCACTTCCGGCCCTGTCTCCACCCCCAATGGGCGTGGTCTAAGCCACAGGTGCAGACAAGGTGAATATCTCACTATAATGCTGGTGCAAGTCACACTTGAGGCTCCCCTGAGATGATGCTGAAGCTGGCCCCAGATGAATTCCCATCCTTCCTGAGCTCTCTCCTCCCACTCTGTCTTGCCTCCTCTACACTTTTATCCTGAGATCACTCCCACCATAGGTTAGCTGTGCACACTCTGGCCCTTAGTTCTTGCATCTTCTGTCTAAGACACAGACCCAAGTTTGCCCCTGTCCAGCTACTGAATGCAAAGAAATGGTGAAGCCTAGGTTGCTGTCTAGGTTGTCATCTCTGCTTTGCGACTTGGTGTGTGTGTGTGAGCCACAGGAAGTTGTTGAACACCACCAAGCCTGAACTTTCTCCTCCGGGTATGGGGAAGGCTGCCTGGAGGTTAATTAAACTTCTGAGGTGATGGTGAAAAGTTTAGCACATTTCTTCAACACTCCGTAAATGATTAATGCTGTTCTGTTTGTTTGTTTGCTGCATGGCGGTGGAGATAATGGTGAGGATAGTGATGTCAGTGATGATCGTGGTGGTGACGATGGTGATGGCGGTGGAGATAATGGTGAGGATAGTGATGTCAGTGATGATCGTGGTGGTGATGATGGTGATGGCGGTGGAGATAATGGTGAGGATAGTGATGATGGTGGTGGCGACCATAGTGATGGTGATGGCAGTGGTGGGTGATGGTGCTGACGATGGTGGTGAGGGTACAGTGCTGATGTTGATTCTGACAGTGATTACAATGGCTCCATACCGACCCACTGACAAGGACAAAGCTTTCAGAAGCTCTGGCATCACCATGTCCTCAAATCACCCTCTGTCTTCTCCCATGTTAGGCTTACCCCACAGACCCCATCCTGTGTCTACACAGCCTTTTCTCCCTGTGGGAGACAGGGAGCCCTGGAGAAAGGCAATGTCTAGCTTTACACTACAGTAGCCATTCCTCAAGCCCAGCTCAGGCATCCAGTCCTTTAATAACGGAAATGGCTCCTCCACAGCAACTCAGAAGACACAGCTGCTGGCAAAGGTCTGCTCCTCCGTGGAGACATTCATCGGCCTCTTAAAAGTCAAACCCATTACCTGAGAATTGTGGGTTTATTAGGGAAGTTTCTTTTTATTAGGTAGCCAGACTCACGATTGCCTCTTACTGATTTTGATGGGCTCTGTGCTTGTGCGTGTATGCATGCATGTGTACACGTGTGTGTATGTGTGTGTGTGTGTGAGAGAGAGAGTGTATGCATGAGTGTGTGCGTGTGTGAGAGTGAGTGCATGTGTGTACATGTATGTGCATGCATGTGTGTGTGCATGTGTGATTGTGTGTATGTACATGTGTGAGAGTGTACGTGTGTGTGTGTGTGTGTGTGTGTGTGTGTGTGTGTGTGTGAATGAACATCTGAGGAAAGCTCCCTACCTCACAGGTATGCAGTCATTTCTCAAAGCTCTATTATTTCTAAGCAGATAACAGGAAGGCATTTACCAGTCAGGAACCACTGGGGGCCTTGGGATCAAGCTGACTGGAGCTCAAAGCCAGCACCACTGTTTTCAGGCTGTGATCTCAGATGAGCCCTTTCCCTCTCTGGCAACACGGCGATAATCACAGTATCTGGCTCTCAGAGAAGACACAGGCGGGATGCGTGAGACCTTTTCTGGTGCAGAGAAAGCACTCAGTCAGTGTAAGCTGTCACTGTGATTGCAATTATTCATTGTAAATAGCCATGGGGGGCTTTTGGAGTCTTCCCGTCTTTGCCTAAGCCCATTCCTTTGCCTAGATTGCCTTCTCTCCACCAGGGGAAGCCTCACTCATCCTTGGAGACTCAGGCCAGCCATCCCACCTGGCTTCTCTGTGTTCCTCACTGGCTTTCTCCCACCGTGCTCTGGAGCCAGTAAGGCCACAGCAGCAAATGCTTCCTGGTGCTGGGCAAGGCCACTCCAGCTCTCAACTCTCAGTTTCCTGGTTTTGGAGAGATTGGGTAATAATACATTATGTATTTAGATGGTTATAGCAAACACACATTTATGAGGCTGAGTACCGTGTCTTACTATAATTATAATCGCAGTTATGATCTAAAGAAGCGTGTTAAGTCCAATATGAAAGAGTGGCTCTGTCTCCTCATTCCCCCGGCTTTGAGACAGTGTGACTTCCTGTTTGCCTGGAGTAGTTGGGGAGCCTGAAACACCCCATCATAACCCCGGAGAGCTTCCCAGTGCTGAGGCTTTCGGGAGTCTCGTTGTTCTTAGACTCTAAGCTACCCACATCCTTTTGCCTCTCTTTCACTTTTTGGGTAATACAGTGGATCTTTGGTCTTCAAGCCATCACCCCGAACTGTAGTGTCAGTGAAAGGTCTCCGTATTGAACGAGACCCTATTAAGTACCGAGCACTTCATCAGACCCATAAAAACCCATCATAGCATTCAGGTCCCCAAGGTATAGCAAGCAGCTCAGAAAGGTGCAGTGACTTGCTAAAGGTCACACAGCGAGCTGGGAGGAAGCCTAGCATCCTCAAAGAAGTATAGCTTGGGGCATTTGACTTTCTGACAGGATATGGCTTCATCCCTTTCTCCCTCTGGCTCTGGGGTCTCCCCCTCCTTTCCCCCTTCTGGTTCCTGTTTTCTGCACTCCATTTTCTTACCTGTGCCCAGCTCCCTGGCTGCTGACTGTTCAGTCTATTGACCAAGTCATTCAATCAATCAGCCAGCTTGTCCTGACAGCTAGAAAACACCCCCTCCCCGTCCACCAATATCCCCTCCGGCGTCTTTCAGAGGTTCACAAGGCCTCCCTAATTGTGAATTTGCAATGATTCTGTCATATAGCTTGCATTTCTCATTCTGGTTTTTTTTTTTTTTTTTTTTTTTTTTTTTAAGGATGAAATGTCATCACATAAACCCCTGGGGCTCCCAGGAAAGGACTCAACAACCAAAGGGCCGTGTTTTCACTTCTTTCCTCTTTGTTTATTTCACCACCACCACCCCTGCCCCTCACACCCACACCCACCTCTATGCTGGGGTATGACTGACAGCACCATTATCTGTGCTAACATCACTAGCAACAACAGTGGACACCTGAAGAGCTTGCAAGCTCTTGGAGTGTGCTTATTCTCGCCTGTCCTCATCGCTGGGACTAGAGGTTAGCACAAGTGTCAGCCTCGTCTCACTAATAAAGAAACTGAGGCGCGCGCGGGGGGGGGGGTCCTGCTAATAGTCACAGCGATGATGGGGATCTAAAGCCAACAGTCTGGCGCCAGGACTTTACCAACCCTTCCTCCACTGTGGCTCCTGGGCTGGGCGCCCTAAGGGAGGGCACATTTGTGTTTCCTTCATGCCCATTAGTGCACCCCTAACTTTGGGGTTTGTAGTGCATCACATAAAAGGGCCAGGGTTCGTAGGAGCAAAGACTAGCGTTAGTGACAAAGCTACTTCCAGATCTCTCTCTCTCTTGAAAATCACCACTGGCTGAGAGGCACAGAGTTTCCCAAAGGGGTGGTGAGGAGTTTGGAACACATCTTCTCTGCGTTTGGATCCTGCCTGGGGACAGTGACATTTTTGTGCTTCAAGACCAGCCATCTATCGAGCAATTCTGCCCTGTGCTGATGATGTGTGGGGCCCCGCCAGCCCCTCCCCTGTGGAATCTCTTGCTTATTTCCACAGTGGGTGTGCAGCGAGGCCTCATTCTTTGCATGGGAATGGAAACGTGGTCACTCTACATGGGTTGTTGAAGGTGTGCTTTCAACAGCAGGAAGGCTGGCCCACAGAGGAACCCATGACATGGCTCCTGGACCAGCCCAACTCCTACATCACAGGGCACAGCAAGATGTGATTAACGCTTTGAGACCAGCTGCTCAGCTCTCAGCCCAAATGCCACTTCCTCCCTAGGAACCACATGCAATGGCCATGTTCTTTACATGTAGCTCACAGGTACATGTGTGTGCACAAGGGAAGTGCGTCCAGTCCTAAACGGTCTTGATATCTAGATGCATCATAGAGCCCGGGCAGCTATGTCCAGGGTGATGATATACCCATTGCTCAAAGCAGATGGGGTGTTGGCAGAAATACTCAGGGATGACTTCCTGTCTTTCCTCGCCTTGAAACTGGAAGTAGAAACCTACTTTGCAACCCTATGCTCTGTTTATCCAAGTAGGCTCCCATCTCACATCTGCTCTCTCTAAGTCTTGCATCTCCCATCGGTGAATCCTGCCCTTCATCTGCTATTGCTTCCTGCTACCCATTCACTCACTCACTCATTCACTCACTCACACACTCACTCACTCACACACTCACTCACTCCTCACTCAGTCACACACTCACTCACTCCTCATTCACTCCTCACTCACTCCTCACTCACTCCTCATTCCTCACTCACTCACTCCTCACTCCTCACTCACTCACTCCTCACTCACTCACTCACTCCTCACTCACTCACTCCTCACTCAGTCACACACTCACTCACTCACTCACTCACTCCTCACTCACTCCTCACTCACTCACTCACTCACTCCTCACTCACTCACTCCTCACTCACTCACTCCTCACTCAGTCACTCCTCACTCACTCCTCACTCACTCCTCACTCACTCACTCACTCCTCACTCACTCAGTCACTCAGTCACTCACTCACTCAGTCACTCACTCACTCACACACTCACTCACTCACTCCTCACTCACTCACTCACTCCTCACTCACTCAGTCACTCAGTCACTCACTCACTCAGTCACTCACTCACACACTCACTCACTCACTCCTTACTCACTCACTCACTCACTCCTCACTCACTCACTCCTCACTCACTCACTCACTCACTCCTCACTCACTCACTCCTCACTCACTCAGTCACTCAGTCACTCACTCCTCACTCACTCACTCACTCCTCACTCACTCACTCACTCCTCACTCCTCACTCCTCACTCACTCACTCACTCACTCACTCAGTCACTCACTCACTCACTCACTCCTCACTCACTCACTCCTCACTCACTCAGTCACTCACTCACTCACTCCTCACTCACTCACTCACTCCTCACTCACTCACTCACTCCTCACTCACTCAGTCACTCACTCACTCACTCCTCACTCACTCAGTCACTCACTCACTCACTCCTCACTCACTCACTCACTCCTCACTCACTCACTCACTCCTCACTCACTCAGTCACTCACTCACTCACTCCTCACTCACTCAGTCACTCACTCACTCACTCCTCACTCCTCACTCCTCACTCACTCACTCACTCACTCACTCACTCCTCACTCACTCACTCACTCACTCACTCCTCACTCACTCACTCCTCACTCACTCAGTCACTCACTCACTCACTCCTCACTCACTCACTCACTCCTCACTCACTCACTCACTCCTCACTCCTCACTCCTCACTCACTCACTCACTCACTCCTCACTCAGTCACTCACTCACTCACTCCTCACTCACTCACTCACTCCTCACTCACTCACTCCTCACTCACTCACTCCTCACTCACTCACTCCTCACTCACTCACTCACTCCTCACTCACTCCTCACTCACTCACTCCTCACTCACTCACTCAGTCACTCAGTCACTCAGTCACTCACTCACTCAGTCACTCACTCACTCAGTCACTCACTCACTCCTCACTCACTCACTCACTCACTCAGTCACTCACTCACTCACTCACTCCTCACTCACTCCTCACTCAGTCACTCACTCACTCAGTCACTCACTCACTCCTCACTCACTCCTCACTCACTCCTCACTCACTCCTCACTCACTCACTCCTCACTCACTCACTCAGTCACTCACTCAGTCACTCACTCACTCACTCACTCCTCACTCACTCCTCACTCACTCCTCACTCACTCACTCACTCACTCACTCCTCACTCACTCCTCACTCACTCACTCACTCACTCCTCACTCACTCCTCACTCACTCACTCACTCACTCATTCCTCACTCACTCCTCACTCACTCCTCACTCACTCCTCACTCACTCACTCAGTCACTCACTCAGTCACTCACTCACTCACTCACTCAGTCACTCACTCACTCACTCACTCACTCACTCACTCAGTCACTCACTCAGTCACTCACTCACTCAAAAGGACAGCAGTACAGCTGATTCACCTCTGACCCCCTCTAGTCCCAACTCTGCAGGTGGCAGGGCTGATCTTGTGACTGTGCCATTTCCTTTTGCAGAGCCCTGAGAAACAACCCTCAAACTCCAGTTTGCCACACTCGAGTAACAGATTGACTCCAGCTCCCTGTGTTGATAAGACTGGCCACCTTCTAGGGCCATGGGCAAGAGTAAGCTGGCATCCATAAAGCCCTGTGGGGCAGTGCGTGGCACAGAGCAAGTGCCTCTGTGAACTACAGTTAAATGACCTTTTCCAAGTTAGATACATTTCAGTTCTTTTGTGGCACTTTGCCGAAGACACTCCTCCAGGAAACCTCCCCCAATTGCTGGGCCTCTTGCGTCACACACTTCTCCATGCTCATGACCCCCTTTCCATCCTGTTTGCCTGTTTAATTTTTGTTTGCTTGTTTTTTTCTTTCCCACAATAGACCGGGATACATGGGAGAAGGCTCTGAGGTTTCCACCCCATATCTAGGAAAGCACCGGCCTCCCAGAATGTCTTCAGTGAGCCCTTGCTGAATAAAAGGACCGATCGGAATGACAGTCCCCATCAAGGTGACAAGGCAGAGGATGACATGGGGTCATGGCAGGGTATAGTACTCAACATGGCCACAGAGTCATCTCGAAACAACCGCCCCCCGCCCCCCACAGGCCCTAGGACACTGCCGCTTGGAATAGATGTTCCTACATGATGGATCCATCATCCCAAGGGGCTGAGACTCTTGCATACAGACGGGCCGTGGCTCTCCCTCCCTCCGTTCTCTGAGTGCCGACTCTCCTTTGCCTCCCACTCTTGAGAAAGCATCGCTCCTCAGCACCATGCAAGTATCCCTGTTTGGTGTTCAAGGGTCTTTACTCACTGCCCTCCCCTCCTGCGTCCTCCACCAAGCAGAGCCTGAGCTCGCCGGCTGGGACCCGTGCTTTGGGACCCGTGCTTTGCCCTATACTGGTCACGTGACCTTGGACAATTTCTCTTCTTTCTTCCTCGATGTTTGCGCCTGGAAGATGGAAGGTGTGGCGATGCCAATGACTGTGGATGATTCAGTGAACTAGAGGATGCCCCGTGCCACACCACAGGGCGTGGCAAAGGCTCACTGATGCTCGTCGACACCTCTGAAATGTGACCATTGCGATCCCCACACCTCTGTGCTGTTCTTCCTCTTCCTGATGCCCCTCCATGGTCCACATTGTACTGGTTGGGCTCCTCTGTATCTCTCGCTACTTCTACTGTTCTTGCATTATCTAGCTCTGGCCCAAGCCAGGGTGGACATCTCAAAGCATGCCAGGCAGCTGCACCCTCATCTTAGCTCTAGGCACAGTGGGTCAGGATCTCAGAACCATCAACTAACTGGAAAACAAATGTCTCTGGTCATCTTAGCCATGGAGCTGATCCTTTTCATTTAGCCTCAGAGATACAGACTGCAGGGAGTGGTCATCTGTGACAGAATGCTCTGATGGAGAAGTGGAAGAGAGAGACAGGGACAACAGCCCGTCACTGTCACAGACAACCGAGGTTTACCTCTCCAGAGGAACACTGGGAGCCAATGTGGACCACTCCACCCATGCATGAAGAAGCTGGGTGTTGACCCATCATCTCACATTCGTTGAGAGGGGAAAGGCATTCCAAAGGGGCATTAATCCAGGTTTTGTGGACAGGCAGCCAACTCAGTGGCCAGAGAAAATGCTCAGGGCAAAGCACTCTTCTCCTGTACTGGAAACCAGGCTGATGTGTTCAGAAATGTGTGTGGAGGAGATATGAATATCGACAGTGACAGTATCAGTACTGCAGATATGTCTGAGAATGGAACAGGGTTGCAGGGAAGACTGCAGTGTGTGCCTGTGCCCCCGGAAGTATAATCCCAGGCAAACATCTGGCTTGCCTGAAGCGTTCACCAAGGGATCCAAGAGTCTGGATGCAAACTTCTCATACCTTACCAGACCCTCTCCTACCTACTTCCTCATCTTCATTCCAGCCTTCTCCCAGTGCTGGGTTCTCTTAGGATAGAAAGGTCAATGGAGGGGCCGAGACCCCTCCAGTTCCACGTTAGGCAGAGTTTCGACATCACGACAAATGTCTGAGACAATCATCTTACAAAGAGGAGGGAATTCCTGGGGTCAAGTTTCAATCTATGTTCTACTGGCTCTCTTGCTCTGGGAGGAGAGGTTGGCAAAGCAAAGCTGCTCACAGCACAGCCAGGATGCCAAAGCGGGAGGCCAAGGGAGAGGCCGATGCCCCCTTACCAACCTCAAGAGCGTGTGCCTCCCATTAGGCCCCATATTTTAAATGCTCTGCCAAGCTTGAAGGTCAATCCTGTCATATGAGCCTCATGGGTAGGGGGTGGCATTTGAGGCTTAAATGTAGTTGAGACCTTTCTTCCTTTAACACTCACAGAAAAGATGCCACCAGCTCCTGGTCACACAGACAGCAATCAGCTGAGCGACACACAGAACATGGTCCCTGACACCCTGTGCTTCAGCCCACTCTGCTCACGGCTCCTCCTCTTCCCATTCCTCCAGTCTCTCCCTCTGGCTGGGACCCAAGGTGAGGCGGGCTGGAGGATGAAGTCCAATTGGATGCTGGATGCAAGGCTAGCAATTAGTAAAGCCTTCAACCCACCATGGCCCCAGGCTGGATCACCAAGCCAAGCTGGTTTGGCTCGCTGTTTAAAATGCATCCTTCTGTGTTGGAACCGTTTCGGGGGAACAAAGCAAAAACCAAAAGCAGGATCTTGTCTTTTGTTGCCACTTAAAAGAAGGGAGAAGAGTCAGAAACACATTCTCCCTCTCACCAGAGAGCAGCCCATTTAATCAAACCAATCAAATGCGTTCAGCCAAAGGCCCTACAGGACGAACACGTTTCTGCAAATTACACCAGCGGACAGGGAGATGGCTGAGACTGGGGAAGAGGCCCCGGGGCTGGGATGGCAGTGAAGTTATCCACTATGGAGGGCTCACATCCGGTGGAAGGGGCGCGGGACAGAGATCACATGTGACATGGTGTTCTTTCCCTTGGTAGAGGGGCTCAGCTCATGTGCCATGGGACTGCAGATCCTCTTTGTCAGTATCCTGTGAAGTCACGAGGCTGATCCCAAGACCCACGGGCCAGATCCAGGAATGCTACAACCTCATGGGACAAGTGTCACCGACAAGATGACTCAGTAGTCGCCACCTACAGATGTGACATCGTCATCCACTATGATCAACTGCAAGCTCCATCATGGGCTTGCTATTAACGATTATTAAGGACCGACTGAGAGTTAGGAAGGTTTTCAATAGAAATAGACAAGCCATCATCTCTGGTGATGGCGGCTCTCTTTTACTAAACCTCAGATCCAGTCATCCTCATGTTCTCCGCTAAACCTTGGCCCTGGCTTTCTCCAGAATGTATTCTGAATCCAGTCACTCTCCAGATTCCGCACAGATCCCAGTCTGGTCCCAGCCCCCATCACCTCTCACTCACTATTGCCAGAGCCTCCTGCCAGGTCTCTCTGCATCCAGCTTCACGCTCCTGCAATCCACTCTGGAGGAGCAGTCAAAGGGACCCCGCTAAGAGTCAAGGTAGATCCTGACACTTCCACCTTTTCAGCCCCTGTGATGATGTCCCGAAGCATATTCAATCACCAGGCCCATATTCCAGACCATTACCCTGCCAAATGGAGTTCCCATTCCTGTTCCCTCCACCGTGGCCTCACCACTGATGCGGCCATTCTATTCTTGCCTCAGGATCTTTGCACGTGCTACTCCCGCTGCCAGAGCTATCCTAGCAACCATATGGCTCCACCCCTCAAGTTCTCGAGACCCCTGTACTGAGTGACATTTCAACCCAACAATGCTATACGTAATCTGTTTACAATCCCGCCCTGAGTGGTGCCTTATTTCCCTCGGCCGAGTTTCTTAACCAGTCAGCAAGGCATTGACATATTCACATTCTGTGTTGTGCCTCTCCCTGGCCCTCGATGATTCTAAGTTTCTCAAGGGCATGGCGTTGTCTGCTTTGTTCAGAACTGTTTCCTGGCCCCTTGATGAGTGCCTGGCCCGTAATAAGGGAGGGCCCATCTAACACACGGTACACGAGTGAGCAATGGACGTGAGCGTGAGATGCCTCCTGTAGCGAGCGGCTCCGGGCTCACTCTTGGATTCTACCGTGCTTTCTTCCACCAGAAAGAAAGGCGTGCAGCGAGCATGTGTGTGAGGATGCGTGCTCTCTGTGACCACGGACTTACACAGGGGCCTGTGTTGTGAGTGAATATCATCTGTTACATGTTCAGGCACTTGAAGAAAGGTCAACTATAGCAGGGCCAGCGAGTGGACCTAGATATTAAAATGGATTGCTATGTAGACAGTGGTGTGGGATCACCAGTAGGACAGGCTTGCAGTGATTCGGATTCCACTGTTGTTCTAAACATGCCCACACCCTATTTAATTCTGACTGCGAGGACGTATTTCCTTGGTTATTTTGAAGACAAGAAAACTGAACGTGATTTATCCAAGGTAACACAGTAGAGCTACATTTTAAAAATCTAAAGTTGGTCTTTCATCCCTCCTCTCTGTCTCCGCCTAACGGCAATCCCCTTGCTGGTATTCCACACTCTCTGCCCCACCAACAGAGTTCAGGCTTAGGGGTGCACACCCCTGTTTCACAGGGAAGGCCCTACATCTCCCAGTATTACATTCTCACATCAGAGTTGGAGAGGGGCTCCAGGTAGCTGGATTTGGCTTGATTAAATCAAGGAGAAAAATCAATTATATTTAAATAAAGAAAGGAGATTGGAAATCAGGTACAATGCCTTCTTAATTACGGCACCTAATCACTGGCTGAAAAAAATAACGAGTATTTCATTTCATATACAGCCTCACGCATCTGTGAGGACGGGTTCTTAATGAGATCACATTACCCCACTTGACTAGTAATTGACTAGGCGATCCCGACCACTTCCTTAGCAGGCATGGCTTTCTCAGGACGTGACAACATGGGACACTTTGGTGGGGGAGGATGGAGTGCTGTAGAGAAGTAGCCAGCCCCTCAGGTCCCACTTCCTTTACTGCACGAGTCACAATACTCCTGGCAGAGGATGTGGCCACTGGCAGGGCTGGATGCGATGCGCCAGGCCTGTGTGATTAAATGCCGTTTCCTCTCTGCAGCTCAGAGTCACTACAGGCACGGAAGACTGGGGAAGATGGCCAGCAATCAGTGACCAAATGCCTCAAAGACACTGTCCCAAGTCTTGCTATTCAGCTGCTGGAGTAGCGCCTTCTAATTGGTGCCTCTGTCCCTCCCACCTCTCCCCTTGCAATCTTTCCCCAGCTCAGCAGCTAGGTTCATTGTTATAAACCACTCCTCAGTGAGTCACTTCCTTGATTAAAACCCTTTGGCTTCCTCTTGAGACTAGAGACACCCAGACACCCTGCCACGGCTCAGGAGGCCAGACACGGTCTCGACTCAGCCATCCGTCCCTCCAGTCCTCCATCCCCCTCCCTGAGTCCTTTGTTCCCAGCGTTCAACCCGATGGAGCCCGTCTCTTGCGCTCACATCTTTGTTCAAGGTCTCCCCTTTACGTGGGACATCCTTCCCACTCACTGCTCACCAACTCCCCATTCCTATCCCCCTGGACCACTCCTCATCGGGCTGGTCCTGCAGGCCCTCCTCTCTGCTTACAGCATAGCTGCTTTCTTCTGCACGGCCAAGCATCATCTGGAGTAGACATTGTCTAGATCTCTGGGAAGGCCAGGAGCCAACTCTGTCGGTTTGCTGTGTCCTCAGAGCCCAGCACACTGTCAGCACACACAGTCCTTTGAATAAGGGAGTGTAGACTTGATGCTTGTTGCTTGTGACCATCCAGGGGGACGGATAGCCTCCTCCTTTTGAGACTGACCATCCAGGGGGACGGATAGCCTCCTCCTTTTGAGACTGACCATCCAGGGGGACGGATAGCCTCCTCCTTTTGAGACTGTCCGTCTCCTCTGGAGATGCTTCCCGGCCTCTTTGATTAGGGGCTCCTTTGCTAAGACTCAGTCTCTGTTTTTATGACCCTTGAAGGGTACCTGCAGCAGTGAGCAGACAGAGATCTTGGGAAAAAGACACCACGGGTCCAGTTCTCTGTCATTCATGCAACGCCAGGCACTAACCAAATGCTTGAGCATTGGAAGCCTGCCTGACCAAGCCGCGGCCTCTGCCCGGCATGCTGCTCCTCAGCAGGTGTGCAATTGGTACTTCTAACTCTAGAGCACAAGGGTCTTCAAAAATTCTGTTTACACAGGAGAGGACTGCGTGCGGCACAGACAAGTGCTAGGGCCTTCCTTCCCAGGTCATGAAGATGGTACCCAGTGGGTGTGTGGATAGGACACACCTCACCTGGCTCCCCTCACCTGGCTCCCCTCAAGATGCCCATTGTTGTCCTTTTGTTTTGGTTGTAGGAAAAAGCTGGAGAAGGTGGGGGTTTCCCACGTGAGGGTCCCAAGGTAAGGGACCATGTGGGAGAGCATAGCAGGTTCCATAGCAGGCGAGGGTGACCGAGGCGGAGAGAATGACACGCCAGGCAGACAGAGCTTGGGGGGGAGTTTATTTAGAAAGGGGAGTGAGGGGGAAGGGACGAGACATAGAGACACAGGGGACAGAAAAGAAGGGGGGGGAGAGGAGAGAGAGAACAAAAAGAGCATAAGTGGGCGGGGTCTGACTTTTAAAGGGTCCTTTGCACCTGCATGCAGACTAGTACTCACGGAACCCTGGGCTGACCAGAGCACTGCCTGAGTGCATTCTGCCAGGTGACAGGGGCGGGCCAGCGTAATAACCGAATCCTTTCACCTATGGCATCTTTGGGAACAGGAGGATCTTTGCGGGAACCAAATAGCCCAGATCCAATAGAACTGTTCCTTAGCTTTTACCAGCTTGAGTGCCTTTGGGCCTAAGTGAGGTGTGGAATGTTAGAGACGATGGATCCGTGAGAGGTCAGGCTGCTCTGGAAAAAGGCCTAGAGACCACAGGGCTTATGTGTAGGAGCTGTGCTAAAGTTGCCACCTTCAGGGTGTTTGTGGTGGAAGGATTTTCTCCCAGATTTCAGTTTCACCATCTGAAACTTGTGGAAGTTGAATATTGAGTGAATCACAAAATTTACCAAATCATTGACCAAACTGATTGTTTACAAAGAAATATTGATGGGATACCTACTGCGGGCCAGGCGATGAACTAAGGGCTTTACGGGCATTTCATTATTTAATACTGGCCCTTAAAGTTAAGTTGATACAGAAATATTCAAAATAATTATCCCCATGGTATAGATGCAGAATCAGGAGTTTGAAAAAAAAAATAACCTGCCTGTGTCTTTATAATTAACTAATAATGAGAATACTTGACATTTGTGGGTCATTTATTATGGACTTGGCACTAGGCTAACATAATATGTCAAATTTAATCTCCACAGTGAAGTTATAGCGTAGGTGTCATTAATATCCAATTTTACATATGAAGGGAGTGGTGTTGGGAAAGGTTAAATTAGTTGACTGGGTCAGCAGCTAATGTCATGATGGAACTAGATTCTGAGTCCAAGTCTCCTTAATCCTGAACCTGGTATCTCTCTCCTCATGGTCCTCATATCACCTGCATCGAATTCCATGGGACACTTATGGGACCTGCAATTGGTGTGTCCACATCACGGCCCTGGAATCAGAGGATATGCCTGAGGAATGCATATCTTTTATGGAGTTATTTCATTTGTTAATGCTTGAGACTATTACAGCCACGTTTGGATGTGGGAGCCTGCAGTTTTCAATTGGGAAGGAAAACATCCCATTTAGCTATCTCACTCTGCTGATTTGGAAGAACATATAGAAAAGAGAATGGGTGAGACGCTCCCTTGGTCCCTAGAGGGCTGCAAGAGCTGTAAAATGAAGACAGCAAAGGCATTTTGATGCCCGTACTCCAGCAGATGTATTTGTGCCAAGTCGGTTTGATTACTGGTACTAAAAATACCCCCTTCAAATTTAGGAGTCCGCAACATTTCCTCGTGCCTTACCAAAAGGCAGTTAAAAAAGAAAATCCTTAATTCAGCCCTATCTCCCACCTCTTTCAACGTGTTATTAGCATTGATGATGGAGTCCTGGAGTTTGCTATCAAGAATGGTAAAGGCACATCGCAGAAGCGTTTTCTCTGATTACGGATTCTCTGTGTTTGCCTCTCCGTTTCCTGCCAGCCGTTTCTATGAATCAGCAAGGCGCCAGCTGTAGCCTTCCACTTCCTTTGGGTGGGTTGCAGGGGAACTGAACACCAGACTTCTACAACTCCCCCCAAATAAACCCCACACCAGGACAGCCAGCCCCTTGCAACCGTGAGTGCATTTTCCATCTGAGATGTAACTTTCAGAACTCAAAGGCTCAAAGACTTCAATCGAAGAAGATGAAAATGAGGAAGAGCGGAAGAGAGTAATTTCTGTGAAGTGACAAGGTGTGGGCGGGGCAGAACAAGGCCCAGGCATCCTGCCCCTCTGAGACAGGGCTCTTCCTAGGATACCCGGGATTCTGATCATTGCACCACCGCCATCAATGCCACCACCGCAGCCATTATTAGTCCCTCTGGTTCTTACACAATCCCATGGACTTACTTCAGTTCCTCCTTCCCCCAAGTTCTCCATCCCATCTCCTTAGAGGAAATTCTCTGTATCCTCGTGTGTCATGCCTAAGGTCACAGGAGAAGGAAGGAAGCCTTCTTTGTAGCAGGCGATGTGTACTGACTGAAGGAGTGGATTTGATTGCCTATTTGTAGGGTGACTTGAGCCTTTTAAGTCACCAGCTAAGTCATTAGAGCCATAGGATTGTGTAAGAACCAGAGGAACTTAAAAAAAAAAATGTCATTATCTAGGCCCCAAATCACATGCATAGAACTAACTTCTAGGTCAAGAATTCAGCCACTCTATGATCACATACACACACACACACACACACACACACACACGTGTGTATGTATATGTGCATACATAGGTATAGATATATAGATATGCATTCCTATATATTACATGCATATAAGCCTCTAGCCCACCTGACTGGGAGTCCATTGGTCCATCGGATCAGGCCATGGATTTACCTTTGCATCTGCAGTGTCAACATAAGATGAATAGGCCCCCAATAAATGTTTATGGCATTAGATGGAAATGACCTTTTAAAGCAAGCACCATGACCCTCACTGACCTTCAAGGGTGAAGCCTCTGATCTTTTTAACCCTCAGCGTCTCTGCTGTGCCACACCCACATCGCAGTGAGATTAACATGTTTCTTGGAGCTACTCACGATAAGCATTGACTGAGAGCATGGGAGGGAGACATGTCTGTAAATGAGATCACCCACCCTGGCTCCCCCCTTCTCTAAGTCCTATGGCTATTCGTTGGAGGAGGGGCCGAGTAGTGCTATTAATTAAGGTGGGAGATTTTACAGGGCACCCACACTGTCACATTGTCACCCCATCATTATCACCATCAGCACCGGTGCTAATACCAACCCCAAATTCTGTGCTGGGCTCTTGTGAAGACAATTCACATGTATTACGTCCATCAAGCCAAGGGTAAGTAACCCTAATAGGAGTGAATTATGGATATAGGTTGCAGGGGAGAAAATGACCTTGCATTTAAGGGGTAATGCCAAGTTCAGAGTCAATGGTGTTAACAGAATCTTTCACAGACATCGATCAACTACTCCCTTATTTTCCAAATACAGAAAATTCATTTTGCAAACTAGGTTGGTTCTTTCTTGGTTTTTCCTGTTTTGCTTTGTTTTGTTTTGGAGTGTACGTCCTCTCCTTGCCCATGTGTCTGTCTGAGATGATGCGCCTGCTTCTTTATCATCCATTCACTCGCCTCACCATGCGTGGCCAAGCTGGCCGCTTGTTCTTGGCCCCTTCCCTTCTCTTTGTTCTTTTCAGATGTAGCAAGGGTTGGCCATTGGCTCCTGCCTAGGTTAGGTTCAGATCTGAACTTTGAAGGATGGCTTTGGACAAAAGTCTTAAAGTAGCTGTCGAGCCTAGCTTGTAACAGGGCAAGCATTGGCAGCCCCTCCACGGAGGAGGAGCAACAGGAGACCGATGCAAGCCTGGAACCTAGGGGTCCCCAGAATGTGTGAGTACGTGACCCTAACAGCCCTTATCCCTGCTTGGAGATGTCCTGGCTGCCCACAGGCCAACCATCTGCCCGCAACTGGAGGAGCCTGGCTGCTTGACAAGATCCTGGAGGTGCCCGATGTCTCTGTTCAATTACCCCCATCTGTGGGTAAATCAGCCCCTGTGTAATGGACTGATTAATCTCCTTATCTCATGGAGCACACAGTGTAATTACATCAGAGAATTCAGATCCCCCAGCGCAACATCAATCAGATCAGAAGGAACGGTTCCCCCACTCCTTCCCTGGCAGCGTGTGTGTGTGTGTGTGGGGGGGGGAGCAGTACATCTTTCTTCCCTGCCCCCTTTGATCCTCCTTCCCTCAAAGGAGGATCTGGACCAAGGATGCTATGCAAATAAATGGCTGCCAGGGAATCAGGTAAGGAGGGGAGGTGGGCCACATCTATTTTTAGCTAGCCAAGGCTCAGAGTCTGTGACAGCTGCCACTCTCTTAGTATAAGCTCGGGTACTGTTTGAGTCTGGAGTGAATGCATGGAAAGGACAGCACCCTGGGCTTTTTTGGTTTTGTTTTTGATTTTTTTCCCCTTTGTTTTTTGTTATTTGTTTTTTTTCCTCCTGTTTTGTTGTTATTGTCATTTGTTTGTTTTGAGACAGGGTTTTTCTGTGTAGCCCTGGCTGTCCTGGAACTTGCTCTGAAGACCAGGGTGGCCTTGAACTCACGGAGATCTGTCTGCCTCTGCCTCTTGATTGCTGGGACTGAAGGCATGCACCACTACCATCTGGTCATCCTGGTTGTTTTTGGTTTTGTTGTTTTTGTTGTTATTTTGGGGTGGGATGATCAGACAGAGTAATGAGGATCAAGACTTGCAGTTTCCTCTCGCAGAATCCTTGTAACTATTTCTGCGGAGATGTCACCTCTGTTCTATTCACAACACTGAGGGAGGTGCTATTGTCGGCACCCATTCTACAGATGAAAACTCTGAGGTGTGCAGTAGTCATATAAGCTTCCAGGTTAGCGAGTGGCATAAAGATCAAATGCTGATGAGTCTGACCTTACACCCCAGGATTCCAGATTCAACCTGCCTTGTAGACCCCTAGAGCTGGGTTTTCTACACGGGGCACAAGTGACTCCTCCCACCTCCCACTAGGAGTGAGTGTCAGCCACATCCATCCCTAATTTCTCACCAAGACTCATCATCCACTCATTCCGTGATTCATGAGTGCTTACCGTGGGCAGGAGATGAGTGCTTACCTGGTAAGATGCCAGGAGAGCAAGGTTTTGAGCCTCAGTTCTGAGAGTGATGAGGAGGATGCAGAAAAGTCCCTTGCTGGAAAGTAATAACCATGGCAACCACATAGATGAAGCTCACATGTACCATATGCCAAGAGGCCAGGCATTAAAAGATGTGTTTCTGTTCTCACCAAGTTCTGAAACAGGGGAGTCTAGCTTACCACGGAAGATTCTCAGGACAACCATTACCCCTAAGGGCTGACTCCAAATTGAGGAAAGACCCAGGGAGTTTTCTGGAATGATGAGCATATTTGGGGGAGGCTATTAGATATGTGCGATTTCATCAAATGAAAATCGTCTCTGGAAGACTTTGGGGGCAACTATGAGAAAGTAAACAGAAATGACATTGGTAACAGAAACTTATTGTGTGCATACTGTATGCTGCATCTACAACACTGATAAATTTAATTTTCGTAACAGCCTTAGTGAGACTCAGAGGAGGTGAAGCCACCATTACAAAAACAGGAGGCGCGAAGGCTGGGATGCCAACCCAGGACTGACCGTGCCTAAGGGTGAGAGACACCTCTGCCCCAACACACTGCTGTACTTGGTTTCACTTCCTCCCACTCTCAAACGGGGAACCACTTCTATGTAACTCCCCATCTGGGGAACCACTTCTACGTAACTCCCCATCTGGGGAACCACTTCTATGTAACTCCCCATCTCTCTGCTAATGTTTGGAATTCTGTGTAGCAATCCCCTCCAAGGTAAACTATTCCATCTTGGAGGGCAGCTCACTGGCTAACACACAGGACAGTCTGAGAGGAGATAAATGCATCTTATCCTTCAGGAAGATTGAAGATGCAGGTAAAACATCCCATCCAAGAAGAAAGATCATTAAGCTCAGGAAGTAAACAACTCAAAGGCTCCAGGAAGTCCCTGAAACGGATCAGCTTCTCTAGGCATCTCCCTTCCCAAGAAAATACAAGCAATAATGACTCTAAGACCAGATGAGCTGCCTGGAAGAGACAGAGACCAACTGAGTTACCTGAAAAGCACATCACATCTTTCAGCCTGTTGAGCTGCCTGTAGGCTGTGCAATGTGCTCCAAGTTTCCAGCTTTGTGAGCTAACACCCATGCTGGTCTCAGTTTTGGCTCCTATAAGTAACTTCTCACCCATATTCCCGAAGTAACTCACCAGCTGGAGTTTGCTAGTATTCCTACTTTAGTCTGTTGTCAATCTCTTATCCAGGGTGAGTAGATGCTTGTGGATGTCTCCCAAGGAATAGTGTCACACGAAAGGCACTGGCAAGTTTCAGGACCTTATGATTAAAACACACTTCAGACTGCGCATTGAGAAACCCATGCTTAGAGGGGAAGAGTTGTGTACATGATTGATCAGTCACAGCACAGCATGATATGATCTGTTCTGGAGGCTCCCGGTCCTGGGGAGCACTTACATAATCCTCTCAAGAGAAGTGCTACCCAAGTGCTCTGCAACATAGGCTCACAGCTCCATTCTATGCCCGTTCCATTATCTTGTTCATCTGTTTCACCTGGGACCCCCCCCCCATTCGAAGATATTGCGGGCCGCGACACACCTCAACTCAGGGAGATGCACGGTAAGATGTGCCCAAGATGTTCCACTCAGCCTCTTGTCTTGTCCTCATTCCAGGCACGAGAGAGATACATTATAGGTCTAGCCGGACTCTGCTGGGGTTGTGGAAGGGACTGAAGGAGCACAAATGAGAGCAACAACTTATCCATCCATCCTGGCTTTTAGGAATTTGGAAAATGGGATTCGTCATGATTTGGGGACCAATACATATGTGTGATTCTTGATCCTTGGTTTTTCCCATTTGTAATGGTGACCCACAACAAATTAAAAGAGTTTTCTGTTTGAAGAAAGGGATGGCAATTTGGGAAGCTGACCGCTCAAGCTTCTTATTCCTCAAGACAAGTTCTGAGATGGGCTCTCAGGACCATGAAGAGACTGTAGACATGGATGGACTACTTCAGAACCACATACGAGGCCTTGCTGTCAGTACAGATTCCTCAGCCCCACCTTTGCAGATTCTGACCTAAGACAGCATTCTAGCAGAGGGGTGTGGTGGTGGTGGTGGTGGTGGTGGTGGTGGTGGTGGTGGTGGTGTGTGTGTGTGTGTGTGTGTGCGTGTGTCTGGTGCAGGCGTGGAAATCAGAGGACAATTTGTGGGAGTCAGCTCTCTCCCTCTACTATGCAAGTCCCTGGAATTGAACTCAGGATGTCAGGCTTGGGGGTGGGCACCTTTACCCACTAAGCCATCCTGCTGGACACAGCATCTATATTTATGTAAAGCTCTGCATGGGATCCCCAGGTCCAGCCATGGGTGGGAATCAGTGGCAACAAGCTAAGCAGCTCCCTTCACACCACCTGCTCTGCCTGGCATTCCCCTGGACGTTGCCCTGCTCTTTGGGAACCCCTGTTTCTATTCCCATGCCACCTTGAGCTCCCTCCAAGGTAGTCTCCTGAATTCCCATAGCCCCTTTCCTGATTTTGCTCCTCAGGTTTCTTAAGCTATTTCCTTTGCTTTTGTTTTTAAGAACAGACTCCTCCAAATTCCAAGTTACCTAGTGCTATATAGAAAGGTACGGATGCCCCAGAGGAGCATCCTCAGAGAAAGGGCTTTAAATATGAACCAAACACACTCAGATCATCACTCATCACCCTCCCCACCCCAGTGACTATTTCTGGCAACTTCTTCCACACCTCAGATTTCGTTTGCATCTCCTCTCCAGCCCCTCCTCAGCTTCCTCACCTCCATTTTTGGATCAATTAACAGGAACAAATGAAGCTTTGTCTCCGGTCTTTGGAAATCCACCAGCAATGCCCAGCACCTCTGTGGTGGGTGACTGGGAAGGGTCAGTTCTGAGCACGTCAGAATTTCGGTGACATTATAGAATGTGGAGCCCAGGGCTCCCCCAGTGAGGAACTAAAACCAAAGGCTTCCAAAGCCAAGGAAAAAGAGGCCCCTGAAGGTAATCCTTCACAGGCACAGAAGGAGGAGGGTTCAGAGACCTCCATCCTCATGCACCTTAGTGCACCTGGCCAGTCTCCCTCTGTGCTTGCAGAAGCAGCCAACTTAGAAAGGAGAGAAAGGGGAAGAGGGAGGACTAGCAGGGAGGCGTCACCTGAGCCAGAGGCCCTGTGCACAAAGCCTGAGGTATCCCCATGCTTATTTTTCAGCTCCCACAGGGTCACCACAGTGGCGATGATTTTGACAAAGATGACAGCTAACAGGTTTGTAGCAAATGTCACATGCCCCCTCAAGCCACACATGCCTTCCATGCTGCAGCTACATCTGGTTTTCATCGCAGCTATGACACAGGCTCTCTGCTATCGTAGCTGGATTTAAGATGGCAGAATGGAGGCACGGGGGAAGTGAGAAATGTGAGGGATTTCCCACCCCCAGCTGGAGGGTGGAGGAGCCAGGCTTAATCACCAGGTTACTCTACCATGATTCTAAGCTGTGTCCTCACTTGAACGTCCCCGGTGCACATCTGCTGTATCTGGTGCGAGCCACCAAGAGCTGAAGGAACTGACAGTGAGCTGGTGAGATGGAGTTTAATGAGGATGCATGGTGTCACCCTGCCACGCCAGGCAGAATGCTAACAGATTGATACAGTGTCTCTCTTAAGCCTCCCAGCCACTCCATCGCCCCTGTGCTACAGGTAGGCGAGGTGTGGAGGGATTAAATCATGTGTCAGAGTTTACACAAGTGCGTGGGTAGAAGTCAGAGTCAGTGTGCAGGCTTTTCATCTACAAGAGCCCACGTTCTGATCCGAGAGACCCATAGAAGGTTAAAAACCACACAGGGACTATTCTATTCCAGTAAGGTGTATGATAAAAGCACCGAGTTTCCAGATAGTATTTTTATGAACTCTTATTGAGCGTCTATTGTGGCATCAATGCTAATTGCCAAGTTAAGAGCACCTGCAATCACTTTACAGATGGTCTCCTAGGCGCACCTTTCAGGGAATCATCTAGAGTAAAGTTAACCTCTGAGACACTCAGTGTGGGATTGCTGTCTTGTTGGTGGATATATGGGAAGACCTATTTTAACCATGGGCCTACCATTCCCTGGCCATAGGATCCTGGTTTGTGTAAGTATGGGGAAAGGGAGATGGCAAAATGGCATTCATTCCGCTCGCTTCCTGAGTGTGGACTCCACGTGGCCAGCCCACTCGGGCTGTTGTCTTGACTGTTGTCTTGACTTCCCTGCCACAATGGACAGTGCCCTAGCTGTGTGATAAAAGAAAGCCTTCCCCTTGAAACTTCTTTTGTCAGGAAATAAACAGGAAAATAAACTAAGATACCTACTATGTGTCAAGCATGTGTCACATTAAGAAGTAGGTATTAAACATTGAGGAAAATGGTGCTCTTGACAGCCACCATCCTTGGAAGACTTATGCAACAGAGCTAGCAAGGAATTCAGACAGGGCGGGTGGAGGTGAGAGCACTGTGAGAGCAGAGTGGAAGGACGGTGTTTGCAGAGCCTGGTGTATGGGTATTGTGTTGAGACAAGCAGGAAGCCATTTATAGGTATTGAACAGGAGGGAGGCATGATTAGGACTAATTTTAGAATGGCTCTTCTGGCTTTCCTTGTGTGTGTGTGTGTGTGTGTGTGTGTGTGTGTGTGTGTGTGTGATGAATGTTGTGTGTGTGTACATGTGGTGTGTGTGTGTGTGTGATGTATGTTGTGTGTGTGATGTATGTTATGTTGTGTACATGTGGTGTGTACATGTGGTGTGTGTGTGTGTGTGTGTGTTCAATACTGTAGTGTACAGGGCACATCCAACAGGAAGGAGGTTAAGATGGAAGAGACTCTCACATCAATTCTGTGGGTGAAGAACAGAGAAGATCTGACGATGGATTTCCTGTAGAAGTTCCCACCCAGCCATACCAGGGTAGCCAGTCCAAATCACACACAGCAAAAGGAGTGGATGGCTCCGTGTAAGCACCTCTCCAAGACCCGAGGAAGCCACGTTCTAGACAAGCACGGTGGCTCTCAAGCTGGAGCGTGCATGCATGCACCTGCCAGGCCTGTAGGACAGATTGCGGGGCTGATTTGGTATGTCTGGGCTGAGACCCAACAATTTGCATCTCTAACAAGCCTCCAGATGATGCTGATTCTGCGGACGTGGAGAGCACATTTCAGAGCCAACAGCAGACAGTAAAAGCCATCCGATTTGCAGCCATACTTGCTCGAACTGAACCCTGTTCCTATCTCTATTTAACCTACTTAGGATGCGATGGCCTCTCCGACATCCTTTGGTCTGCAGAATGGGATGGTCACATCAACATTATGAGTTGGCTGTGTATTTATAATAAGTCAGGTAGCAGGCTTATTCCAGCACTTGGCACAAAAAAAGGGGGCTCGGTGAATAACAGTTGTTGTTATTATTATCCAGACAAAAAGCCTGAACTTGCACTTGGCCAATAATGCACTCGGGTAAGACTAAAAACGGTATCTTAATGAGCACTCGCAGCCTGGAGCCTCAAAAGTGACATGTAGATGATACTGTTGAATAATAACAAAGTTTGGTAGCACATATGGAGGGGTTAGATTTGTCAAGCAAGACATCAAAGGCAGCAGGAATTGGAGGCTATTACTTTACTGCTGCTAAGATGGCTTGTCCCTTTGATCCATCCATTAAGTAGGAAATACCTTCTATAATACATCCATCCAGTTTTTCAATGTGTCTCCCCATTTACTCTCCCACCTATCAATAAATCCATCAACCCATCCATATACACACACATTCTTTTTCCTACCCATCCAACCATCCATGCATTCCTGTCTACCCTCCCACCTACCCATATGTTGGGGGTGGGGTTTAAATGAGTCCACCAGACCCAAGATAATTGATAAATAGTTGTTTATTAGAGAAGCACTTATACAGACAAAAGTAAATAATCTGTACGGTCTTCCTGCTCCAGAAGATGTAGTCTCTGCCCTTCTGATGCTCCCTGCAACCCAAGAGAGTGTGATACAGCCCTTCCTCTACCTTAAAATGGATCACAGCTGCACCTGAAACCACACCCAAACGGTGTGGCCACCACCACAAGTTCACTGGCAAGGCAAGATGCCACTACAATATGTCTACCCATTCATGCATCTATCCATAAGTCCATTCATTCATCCATCCTCCCACCTCCCACCTACTTGTAAATCCACTTATGTTTACATCATCTATTCATATATACACATGCCCACCATTTGACATACCCATCCATTTATCCATCCTCACAATTGCTAATCCCTCTGTCCATCTACCCACCCTTCCTCTCATCCATCCATCCATCCATCCATCCATCCATCCATCCACAATCTATCCATCCACAACCTATCCATCCACCTACCCATCTATCCATCCACA
Source organism: Cricetiscus sungorus (assembly GCA_030556225.1). Lineage (NCBI taxonomy): Eukaryota > Metazoa > Chordata > Mammalia > Rodentia > Cricetidae > Cricetiscus > Cricetiscus sungorus. Next base: position 31,912,950 of record JANBXA010000044.1, on the reverse strand, counting down.
CACAATCCATCCGTCCATCCACCCATCCATTCATCCATCATTTCACCTACCCATCGATCCACCCACTCACCCTCTCACCCACACACCTGTCAATCCACCCACATAACCCAGGATTTTTCTAAGCTTTACTCTTGACTCTATACTACCTTAGGAACAAGGACATGCAACAACAAAAAATCCTCAGGCAAGTAGACCTAGCTTTGAATCCTCTGACAAGCTGATGTTTCCATTTTTTAGCCAAGATATCGAATTATCTCAGAACCATTCATGTCTTTCACAGAAGTAGGCAGAAGCAAATCAGAACCATGAATTCTGAACCAAGACAACAACCAAAGAGAGGTGGCTGAGTTAAGGCTCTGGCACCAGCTGGATCTGACATAGCATCTTCACTGTTGGCTAATGGATGACATGGGATGAGTAGCCTGCTTCTATGAGTGTCAGTTCCCCTTTTTAGAAGATGAGAACAAATAACAAATAATAGACACCTCAATGAGTAGTTATGAGATAATGCATAATGTATACGTATATTTATACACACAGTATATATATGTATATAGTATATATATATATATGTACATATATATATTTCTTGGTATAGTATACAGTATATATATATATTTCTTCGTATAGTAGGTAAGTGCTGAATAACTGGTCACTTGTTACTGGAGTAAAGAGCTGAATTGCCAATGAGACAATTTGTTCAGATCCCGTTCAGCTAAAACCAAACTTTGCTGGTGTTTTCCTTGAGAATATGCACCTAAAAGAAGCGAAAAACCCTTCCTTTTTAACTGGATTCACCTTTCTGCCACATAGATCATCACTGAGTGTGAGTATCGAGGAAGGGAAGTATTTACCAACATAATATTTATAAGCTACCTTCTGATTTTCAAAGCACATTTATAGCTCGCCTATCGTTTTATCCCAACAAAACCCCATGCTTTGAATCAACATGGTTTTTTTTGTCAGCTTCATTAAAACAAAAAACGCCCAAGGAGGGTGAGAGCTCCTCTGAGGCCACACAAGCAAATGGCAGCTCGGTGACTGGTTTTTTATTTTTATTTTTTTTTGTACCCCCTCCACACTACATAACAACCTAAACTCAATTTCTTGGTTTCCTCACTTTTAATAAGTAGGGAACCAGGAAACTTTGGCTGACTTCTCTGACTGCTCATACTCTTCAGTGCCACCACTGACAAAAATATGTATACGTTGAGGTTTGGGGCTATTGTAAATTATGAATGACAATCTCTTTAGTGTGTCAAATCCATCCCCTTGTTTGAAGCATTCCTTTTGGCATTGGCAACAGCACTGAAGTAAATAGTTTATTTGCCAATAACATAGCTTGTTAAATTTTAATCAAATAGAGTATTGTAAGCACGTAGTTACTAAGATATACCCCTTGGGAATGAGAGAGATCGCTTTGGAGATGAATTAATAATGGGGCCTTTGGAAGCCAAAATGAAATGGCCAATGGAGCCTTGATGTGAATTAGTACCATTTTAGTTGCAAATTAGTGGAGATGGTCTCACCCTGCTCCTATTAAAATTTCCTTGCTAATTATTTTTGTAAGATAATAAGACCAACCAGATGTGTGGCATTTCTCTGCTGCCTTTTTCCTGCAGGGCTTGAGCCTTTCTTTTGGTTTTTTAAGCATGCAAACCAACATCCCAGCAGAACAGAGGTGCTGCGGTGGCCGTGGAGAAGGTGTTAGAATAGTTAATCCATGTGATGCTTCTCCTTCCAGCTACACAGTAGGGTTGCCCTCAGTCCACCCAGAGACTATGACGTTCTTCAAGGAACGAAATGGAAATGGAACCAATATGTGTAGATTGTAGATGAAAGATTTAAAGGAAAGTGTGCTGTGCGATCAGCCATTTTCTCTCCCCAAGTCTAGTAACTGCATAGAGCATAGATGGTTGAGGTTCAGTCAGTCTGCACCCTTCAGAGAAGACAGCCCAAAGCAGAGCCTGGGTTCAGCTTGTGATGGACACAGAGAACAAGCAAGCAATAGAACTATTGCTAATTTAAATCTGTGATGTGTGGGGGCTGGCTGTTACTGTAGCGAGCCAAGCCTATCCGTATGATAATGCACACAGTACCAGGCGTCACATTTGAAACAACCACAGAGCTTCTGGCTTTGGGGACTGAGCTGGTAACTTGCTCCCCTTGAACATCTCTTGCCTGTCAGATTGCTGAGTGTTTGTGAAAGACTAGCAATGTCTTTTATCTTGTGTTTCCGCCCCCCCCCCCTCTCTCTCTCTCTCTCTCTCTCTCTCTCTGTGTGTGTGTGTGTGTGTGTGTGTGTGTGTGTGTGTGTGTGTGTGTGTGTGTTTGCATCTGGAAGCCAGGGGTAAACCTCACATGTCATTCCTTACAGACAGGGTCTCTCCATAAACTAAGAGCTCACTAATGAGGATAAACAGGCTGGACAGCAAGCCCCAGAGATCCCCATCTTTGCCTCTGCAGTGCAGGGGTTATGAGTCTGGACCACTGCCCCTGGCTTTCTATAAGGATGATGCGGGTGGAACTTGAGTCCTCGTAGTTTCTCAGTAAGCAAGCAATTTTCCAACTGAGCCGTCTCCATGGAACTTTATTATATTTATTAGTTCTTGTATTTTGAAATATAATCATATTTATTATTGTGTAAAAATTATACTCTCAAGGTGAGTTATTTAAACATTTAGAACCTCATCCTTTGGAGTTAAGTGTCTGACTTAGCAATGATGATAGTGAGGGCAGTAACCTTATTGATGACACTGACAACTATAGAAAGCTCACAGTGAGCCTAGCATTGCACTAAATAATTCAACAAAAATATTCCTTTCACTTCTGATGCTAAAGCAATTCTAGAGTAGTCTCAATGCTGAGAACCATTAAGAAAACTGAACCATGGATGAGGTAAGACAGAGCTGTTAATAAGTGGCTGAACTGGGATTCACCCCAATATGTCCATTCTATATGCTCTTAACAGACATAGAGATTCTGCCTCCATGGGAAGTGAGTGATGTTTTGAGACATCCTGTGTGTTATGACAGGCACAAAGTGGCTACAGACCCCAGGCGCTCTAGATTGTCTTACACACACACACACACACACACACACACACACACACACACACACACACACACACCGAGGACCACCCCCACCCAGTGAGGGATTATCCAGCCCCCAAACCCAGAAGAGTCATTAAACCCTCTGTGTGCCTGTGAGGCTCAGCTACTTTATAATCCAAAGCTTCAAGACTACCATGCCACCTTGCCTGGGAGATTGTCAGAAATAAATTAATGCATTCCGGGTTGATCACATTCTACAACAGAGATCTGCACTTGGCTTTTCAGCAGCACACACATCTCACAAAGGGAGAGACACTTGGAAGGGGCCCTTCTCTAGCCATAGTCTCTGCAGCCTGAGACACTGTCCACGGTGCTGAACCAGCTCTGGGGCAGGAATCATCACAGCCCTGTGGGCTTCCAGGCAAGCTTTGCACACACACCAAGGGCACACATCTCTAACCTCCACATCTCAAGGACACTCTGCCCCCACCCTCGGAGCAGGCTAATTAGCATGCAGGAAGTGTTGCTATTTTTGTGTCCATCTTGAAAAGATTTGTGGCCTGAGGCTTGACAGGGTGGCTGTTGTTTCCTTACATTATACATTCCCTCAACCTTCAAGGTCTTTTCTGTCACTGAGTGCAGTTTGTGTCAGGTGCCTGCATAGGCGCGCGCGCACACACACACACACACACACACACACACACACACACACACACTGCAGTTTAAGTTGACAATAGCCAAACTCAGAAACCATTGGGGCATAAGGTAGGTATCTTAAAGGATGAAGAGGGAAAATGGTAGCACATGGTGCCTCGTTCTTCTTTTAATTTAATTAATTGACCAACTTAATGTGCATGCATGGTGTGGTAAATGTGTGTGAATGTGCAAGAGCATGCATCCCTGAATGTATGAAAAGGCTGAAAGAGGATACTGGGTGCTTTCTGCTATCAAGCTGCACCTTGTTTTCTTGAGACAGGGTCTCTCAATGAACCCAATGCTTCCCATCTCAGCCAGGCTGCTTGGCCAGCAAGGCCCTAAGATCTATATCTGCTCTCCAGTGTAGGCATTACAGGCATGTGAGGCTATGCCTGGCTTTAAGGTGGGTGCTGGGGATTTGAACTTAGGCCGTCAAACCTGTATTGTAAGTACTCTTACCTACCGATCCATTTCCCTAGCTTTAGAGCCCCATCCTTAAAGCAAAATCACCAAAGACCAGATGATTGGCAGGTGAGGATTATGTTCCTCCCACCTCCCAGGATGAGTTAAGCTGATAAGATGAGTGATAAGAGGAGGAGCAAGCTGATCTCATGCTGAAAACCCATCTTTAGAGGTCATGGTGTCCTTCAGGAACTTACAGGGTAAGCTGTGATGGATGTTGCACACTGGGAGAGTCTCCAAGGCTGGAAGCAGAGTGGCAGAATGAGTATCTAATTGCTTCAAACTGAAGTGGCTGCTGTTATTCTCATGCTTCTTTGAGTCCTGCTTGGGAGGGGGACTGGTCAAAGAAGCTATTGATAGTGAAGGATGTCTCTCAATTCCTGTAGGAACACTGGGTACAAAGTGTCCCTAAGAGATGAAAGAGAGAGGAGGGGGGAGAGTGCTGCATATGTGTGATGACATATACAAACCATTATGCCACATACACATTTAAGAATGCTTTACAGATACACTGAAGATGCTTGTGGGCATTCTCCAGTGTGGGCTTGGGGTGACGTAACATCCACTTGTCCTTTGAATATGGCTCACCTGGCAAATTTCCTTTATTCTATTTTGCATGTCTGTCTACCAAAGTGGATAATTCTAAGAAAAAAGGAAACCTTTTTGTATCCTGTTTTGATGCACAAGTAGTTTTCAGGACCTCTTCTTCCTGAACAGTACTTTGATCTTAGATACACATTATACTCATAGGATGCCAACTATTGAGGAGCCTCCAACAGCTTCATGACATAAATAGTGCTTCAGAAAAGTTAAATCTTCATAAAGTCATGTGGCATTTAGGATGGTGTCTTGAGCAGACTTCATGGTTCCCACCCTGGAGGTCACTCAATCTGCAGTTAACCATGATTGGTTAGTTAGCATCCAGGAGTTGGGTTGACTTGAGGTATGTGTCAATCAGTACAGATATCCTGACACTCAACATGCCTGAATCCTCTTCCATTTCCCAGAGATTCTGGACACTTCAGTTATAGAACCCGGACTCTTCTGGTAATGGGTCATCATGGGCTAACACTCTGACTTGCTAATAATAAAAATCTGCACAGAAGAAAGATGTATGGAAGAGATCAAGAGCAAGCAACAAAAGACACAAAGATGGTGTGACTGCTGATACTTTTTGTGCCCCCATTGCCTCTGAGAAATGCATAACCTCCTTACATTGAACACGAGGACCAAGCCTTCTTGTCTGCCATGCTCCCTTTCAATGCCTGTCTTCTACTTTCAGTGTGTTCTGGATGACATTTCCCAACATAGGACATCTCCTTTCTTATCTCAGTCTTTATAGGTACTGGGGTCACTCTCCATTTCTCCTACTATTTTATCTCATGGTTTATCGTAACCACCATTCCCTCTGTAAGCTGCTCCTATTGTCTTAGATAAAGTTAGAGCAGCTGATGCCTCATCACCCAGGGAGAGATGTGAAGGTAAGTTTGCATGCAGTAGGTATGTCTGGCTATCTCAGTGCCTGCCATGGAGAATGAGTGGAATGAATGAGTGAATGAAGAATAAATGAACAAAGAAAAAAAATCACTACTCCAAGCCTCTTTAACGGCTGGCAAGGAGATGAGTGTGAAGTTGGAGATGAGAGCATTAACAAATTAAGGGGACATTTAAATGGCAGAATAAAGCCAGGACCAGAACAGAAGCAGCGTCAAGGTGGACGGTTCCCTGTTAAACCCAGACTTCTGCTTTGTTGTTCTGCCATTGCCTTGGGTTGGCTATGCATGGCAGGAGAACAGCTTCAGTCTAGGAAGAAATCACTACAGGAACCGAAGGCAATGCTCTTCCCTGGCTCTGCCAAGGTGGGAGGAATCCTCAAAGCCCTCTCCGCCGGAGAGCTTACAGGACCCTAGACACAGCCTCAGGGAGGGGTATACCATTCCCAATGTGGCTGCTATGGGGAGGGACATCCTTAGGGAAGGTGAACAGAGTGTGGGTTCTGAAATAGAGAGGTTGGATGGATGCAGGATGGTGTGGAGTGAGGTAGGTGAGTGTGTCCCTGGGTGTCTGCAACTCCAGTGGGAAAAGCACACAGGGAGGGAAATATTTTCAACAATATTTTATTTTCTAAAGGATGTTCCTTCCTCCAGAGAAGAGCTGATGACCAGTGGGTTGCGAACTGGGACTTGTGACCCAGACTGCCTCACTTCTAGCCTTTTCACCCACCGAGTGACATGGGAATGTTATTTAGTTTCTTAAGCCCCCATCTGTGGTGATATTTTGTTTGTGTTCTAATAACTAAAGTTGTCCTGAAGATCAGAGTGTGGAGCTAGCCACCCGCCACCCACAGAGGTCAGTACAGACAGACAGGAAGTGATGTAGCTGGGCGGGAAGAGGAATGTAAGGTGGGAGGAGACAGGAGCTTGGTCTTTTTTTGGCTGGGAAGTTGAGGAGGTCAAGTATGACTGTGGTTTGTTCCTTTGTCTTTCTGATCTTTCAGCTTTTACCCCTATATCTGACCCCTGGCTTTTATTATTAAGACCTATTAGAGCTCATGCTACACTCATCTAGCCCTCTGTAAGAATTATAAATCCTATGCCAGGCTTAGGGCATGTCTATCTTACTGACATATGGTTAAAAATGAGATCGGTATCCCACAAACACAGTGTGTGGGAACTTGATACAGGTTCAATAGAGAATGATTAGTGTCGATGCTTACTATTTGCTCATAACTAGTTTGTCATTAGTATTTGTGGGGAGCTGGGGAATGTAGCTCAGCTGCAAGAGTGCTTGCCTAGCTTGCCCCCTCCTTGTATTATTCCCAAATTGCACAAAACTGGAGTGGTAGCACATGCTTATAATCCTCACACCGGGGAGGTAGAGGAAGAGACCCAGAGCTCAAGGCCATCCTCAGCTCCACAGCAAACTCAAGGCTGGCCTGGTTTACACCTATAAACAAGCAAACAGACAAAAATAAATTTAGCATTATTGGTGGCTTAAGCATGGTTTACCTGTAGACTTCTGGTGGACCTTCAAATGCCATATATCCTAGAATGTGGTTCATGTAAACAGACAAACAGGAAACCGAGGAGCTGCTTGCCCTATGCTCTGAGCTTACTATGCAGTCCTAACTTTGGGCCATGTGTTTCCTTTGTTTGCAACACTGTTTCCCATACTATTCCCCCATGACTGCCTGCACTCGTCAGGAATCAGTCTAAAGGCTTGATTTTCTAGGGGGAAAAAAACCCAAAACAAACAAACCACAAAAAAGCAAGCAAACAAACAAAAAACACAGGCATCACCAAGGTTTTGTGTCTTTGCTTTAGAAGCAGCTGGGAGAGACACAAAGCAGAAAAACTAAGGAGTCAGGACCCGGATTTTCAGTTCTGTTACATTGCGAGCCTTAGTGTGTGACCTTGGGGAATCCCTGGGTATTTTGTGACTAAAGATGTGGCAAATGGGAGGGATGCTGTTCCAAGTGTGAGCAGGCTGCCTCCTGCTCGCTACTGCGGACCCTCCTTTTCCACACAAGTGTGTATTGAGTGCCTCTTACGGAGCAGGAACCATAGTGGGTTGTAGATAAATCTTAGTAAACACGGCCAACAATGGATGTCACAGTTCAGTGTGGGAGGCAGGCATTAAAGGAATAAGTGTTTTGAGGAAGATAAGGAATTAAAATCTGTGACATGTGCAGCAAAAGAAGGGGTGGAAACACAGCCAGAGAGGACTTTCTGGGGATCTAAGTGGCAGGAAAGAGCAGCTGTTCAGAAAGTGGGTTAGGGGAAGCATCGGGGCACTGCAGAGTGGCCTGGCGAGGGCTCCAAGGCAGGGCAGAGAGCAGCGCTGGTTGTGAGAATTAAAGGATAGGTGAAGAGTGAAAGGAGAGGAGAGGACAATAAGGTTGGTGGCGTGGGCGGGGCCAGCTCCTTCAAGACTAGCAGACCTTTAGTAAACTGTAAAGCCACAGAGGCATGCCAATGACTCTCACTCTTGTCCCTAGCCTCTTGGTTTCCTCCATCCATGCATAAGACGGCAGTATTTATGCAACTGTGCCATTCCCAGGTCTAATGGAGGTGGCACCCCCTTGCAAGCAACATCTCTCCATGACTATACCTGGGCTTTGCTGTGGCTGCACCAGGCACTGCGGGCCATGGTCCTGCCAGTACTCAGACAAAGCTGAGCTATTATCAAAGGGGAGGGAACTTCCTGCAGGCTGTCAGAGGCATGAGGCATGAGGCTATTCTGGGCCTGGTGGGAGGGAGGTTGGGGGGGAGGTATTGGCCAGAACAAGAGTCATTTCAGGACATATGGGCTAGCCATTTGTAGCCTGAGTGAATAGAGCAGATCTGAATAGACAAAAGATTCAGAGACCCTGCAGTTTCTGGAAGTTAAGAGATGTCCCTGGATGGCCCCAGATGAGAAGGTGGCTCTGCTCTGTGACCACATGGGTCCTGGAAGCAGAAAGTACAGCATCTGTACCTCTTGTGTGGCTCCTGGTAGGTACCTGCCAGGTCCCAGGTAAGTGCCGAAACACCTTACAAACATTCCTGCCATTATTTCATCATGGTTGTAATGAGGCCAGTGAATAAGCTGATGGTTGGAGAGGTTAAGTGGGTCACCAGTACCCTGCAGCCAGGCGTGGGAGTCAGAATGGGGGTGTCAACTCGGCTCTCCAAAGACACCAGGCCTAGTATTTTACTCACTTCTTTACGTCATGCATGAAAGAGCAGTGCCAAGGGAACAACCAAATGAGGCAGTGTGTTTAATACCCAGCTTGGTAGCACTGAGGCTGCTCTTGAGCCCACAGAATAGCCAGACTTCACTCTTAGTATGCAGAGGTGAGTGATAAAGTCAGGCCTTACATTTGGCTGGGACGGACTGACTAAATTTCAATTTTAAGAGCATCTCTAGCCAGTTGGATAAGAATCTTGAACCAAAATGTATGTGTCTGTGGATGCCTAGGAAGGGACAAGGAGCTACAATGCTGATTCCTCTTGACTGTGATCTTAATGACGGTCCCATCAGGTGTCGGGGAAGAAGCTAATGCTTCATGCTTCACCCAAGACACTGGTTATCAGTTCCCAGGGTCTCCGCTGTCACTGAAGAGTGGTGAGGCGTGACAGAGGAGGCCTACTCCCTCCTGACATCTGCCCTTAGCCTCTGTGTCTTCTCGGTGAAGATTATGATGTGTCTTCATGGAGGGCGGAGTCCCCACTGCTGGACATCCTTTCTCTCCTTCAGGAATAAAATCTAGTCCCTTCCACTGTCTGTGCATCTGGCTCAGATAAGAGGCGCTGACCTCCAGCTCCTACAAATCAACAGAGTCTGGTCCTGGCCACAGTGACAGGCCCATAGGCAAGGACTTACTCTCATGAGCGGGGCAGAGGCAAGGGAGGGGAGTTCTTTGGCTGGAGGCCAGTACAAAGGACGAGAGTGGAGTTCTGGAAAACTTCTTGTCACCTGAGTTGAGGGAGGGTCCCCTGAGGATGGCACCAATGCCATAGACAGCAGTGTTGGGAAGTGGACAACATTGCGTAAGCTCCCGGATTCAGCTGGAGTCAAAGCTATTTGACTTCTCTTGTACGAGAATAAGCATAGCCTCTTTATTACTGAAGCCACCTTGTGTGGCTGTCTGTGTGTGTGTAGTATATGTGTAATGTGTGTATTATGTGTCCGGTGTGTGTGCATTGTGTAGTGTGTGTGTGTGTGTGTGTGTGTGTGTAGCAAGTGTAGTATGTGTCTATGTGTGTAGTGTGTGTGTATAGGGTATATAGTGTGTGTGCATGTGTGCGTGGTATGTGCATAGTCTATGTGTGTGTAGTGTGTGTATATGAGTATAGGATATGTAGTGTGTGTGCATGTGTGTGTGGTATGTGTGTAGTGTGTGTGTGTGTGTGTGTGTTTAGCGAGTGTAGTATGTGTCTATGTGGTGTGTGTGTATAGAGTATATAGTGTGTGTGCATGTGTGCATAGTATATGTGTGTGTAGTGAATGAAGTAGGTGTCTATGTGTGTGGTGTGTGTGTATAGGGTATATAGAGTGTGTGCATGTGTGCGTGGTATGTGTGCAGTGTATGTGTGTGTAGTGTGTGTAGTATGTGTATAGGGTATGTATTGTGTGTTCATGTGTGTGTGGTATGTGTGTAGTGTATGTATGTAGTATGTATGTTGTGTATGTGTGTGGTTTGTGTGTAGTGTATGTTTCTTTAGTGCATGTAGTATGTGTGTCTATGTGTGTAGTGTATTGTATAGAGTACGTAGTGTGTGTATATGTATGAGCATGTAGAAGCCAGGGGCTGAACTCGGATGTTTCCCTCGGTCACCTATCTGCCTTATTCTCTGCCACTAAATTGGCTGAACTGACTGACCAAGAACACGCAGAGACTGAGATGATGCTGTCTCTGCATCTCCATGATGGGATGTCAGGCACGGGCTACCACGCCCATCTCTTTATGTGACTGCTGAACACCCAAACTCTAGTGCTTTTTGGCCATCTCCCCAGACCCTAACCAGCAGGCTCTTACTGAGCACAGCTCCATCTTCATCGACAACAAGACTTTACTGTGGGTTTAGGGAGATGGGTGTGGGAGTCGGGTAGCCTGGGTTTGTGGCTTGCCTGTTGCTTCCCCAGCTCTGAGATTCTTTGTAAGTTACTCAGCTTCCCAGTGTCTCTGTGTGGTACTGTAATAACAGCCGTTATGTCACTAGACCAAGGGGACTTTAAATGAGATTATACATGCCCAAGGCTATAACTGCTGACAGTAAGAACTCGGGGGCCATGCCTGTTCACAAACAAGGTGTTTTCACCCAACTTGGGGCTCTCTGAGATGCCACGTGTACAAATGGATATTCTCGTCATAAAATAGACAGAAGGAAAGCTGCCGTTTATTTAGCGTTGGGTCTTATAGGACCATCTCAAATCCACTATGTACAAGGAGACATTTGTTGTCTCCACAGATTGACACCAAACCTGAGACTGACAGAGGCCTGGAGGTGTGTCCAAGACAACGCAACCCAGATGTTGCCAGATGTTGCCACACCATACCGTCCCTCCTTTTCCTTCTCTGGCCGCAGCCACTCGCAGGCCTAGCTCAGTTCCAGTCTGCGCCAGCCTGTGCTTCCCAACCCACCGCTTGCTTATCATTAGTCTTGAGATTGACTTGTTTTTCAACCTAAGACATTTAATTAAAGAGGAAACGTCTTATCACAACTGTAAATGAAAAGCACGTGTCCTGTTCACACAGGGGGAGGTAGCCTTACAAAAGGAGAGGACAAAGGGGCGTTATTAAATTCCAGCTCCAGCCACTGCCTGCCCCAGGCTCGGGCCTGACACCTGCTCTCCCTTTTGTTAATGAAGGACTAGCAGGCACTGAGAGGCATCAACAGCAAAAATGGAGGGAACGCCACCAACTAGGAGAGTGAGCCAAAACAGAAGTCCCTCCTCACCCGTGGTCCCTGGGTGTTCTTATTCGCTTTTATGGAACCACCCAAAATCAAAATCTCTCAGTGTGCATGGTGAGCCCCAAACTTTGGAAAATGCTGAGTCCCAAATGTATTTATTATCGTGGGATTCTCTCTTTCTATACTCTTCTCTCTTCTCTCCTCTCTCTCTTCTCTCTCTTCTCTCTCTCTCTCTCTCTCTCTCTCTCTCTCTCTCTCTCTCTCTCTCTTTCTCTCTCTGCTTTCCTTTGATATCCTAGATTACCCCATGTTGGGACTTGGTTGGATTAAGCTAAACACACACACACACACACACACACACACACACACACACACACACACACACACCAGAGGGAGGGAGGGAGGGAGGGATCATGTGGGTCTTGCCCTAGGTGTATCTAGGAAACCCTGAACTACATACACTCTCACATAGACACGTAATTGTCACCAGACAGACACACTGGAGAGCTGGAAACTCATTGCCCCGCCCCTCTCTTCTGGGTGAGCCAGCACCCATTCCCTTTTTCACAGGAGCCATCTGTAGCCACACAACAAGAGCAGCCACAGTTGCCATGGCGATGCCTCTAAACAAGGTAGGTGATGTAATTCTCCTTGGGAGTGTGGTATCAAGCAAGAGAATTGGGCACACACTGCACGTGATTTGGACTCCTGAAAAGAAAGACAAACACTGATCCTAACAGTTGCCGAGGAGCCAGAAAGAGAAAAACCATGCTGACTCGCTGGTCAAGCTCAGGAACAGGATGTGCTAATAATAATGTATGGCTATGGGTAATTCATTTGGTCCAGAGCCAGGTACCTATCCGTGCCTTCCCAACACCATCCTTAGATCTTGTTCATCTAGATGCCCTAAAAATACTGAGAGATGTGGGGGGACCGAGGGACCATTAGATGCACAGATTACACCGCGTCTGACTACCTTGTGAAGTAGAATTTCCCAAACTATATTCCACTAAGCACAGTCTCTGCCTTGTTTGTATTTTCTCTCACTCTTCCACCGAGCAGTGAGGTTGGGGCTATATGCCTGGAGGAGACCAAGAAATAACATATTAAACAATAAAACCAGGCATCTTTATTGTTGCGCTTGTCAGAGTTTTTCATAGTTTAGTACAGTTTGGAAGCCCAGGATGAAAATTGTTTCACCGGCTTTGAAAAAAAAAATTGGCCATAGAACTTTTGTCTCGTGGTCTAGTTGGATAACACTCCATGGGTACTTGGGGAGCCCCGCTCTGTAAAGTAATCTCACTTGGACGTCTTCAATGGGAAGGTAACCACTCCCTCCACTTCCAGAAAACTGTAGCCAATTTTCCCCTGACTGAGAGGAAACATCTTTCCACTCACAGGTCAGCTCCGTCTCTGGCCCTCTCAAAACACATCTTCCTCCTTTTCCTGCGGGGGAAAGACAGTCTCTGGCCCCAGTGATCTCCTGAGGTTTTGTGGGATTGTCCAAGAGAGCTAGGGTTCTAAGTGATGAAGCACCCGGGACTATAGACAGGTGAGCTGTCACCAATCACATAGCACCCCAATTTCCTGTATTTGCAAATTGTCCCCACTGAAAATCCTGAGGCTTCCTGGAGACAGATAATTTAAGCCATTGATTTTCTCAACCTCGTCACTTTTGCTTTGGGAATCTGCCCTGTGTATTGAGTCATATTTAACAGAGTCTCAAAGCCTTTATCCACCAAATGCCTGTAGCAAACCTTCAGCCCTGAGAACCAAAATCATCCCCTAACACTGCCAAATGGCTGAGAACAAAACGGTTTCCAGCCAAGGACCATTGTACCAGATCAATCTTTCTATGGTAATGGCACCATTCCTGTCTATCCATATTACCCAATATGGTAGCCACAAACAGCCAGTGAGCCCTTGAAATATGGCTACAGGGGTAGAAACCACCCCCTTCCTTTTTTTTTTTTTTAAATAATAATGTAACATTAAACAATACACACTGAGAGAGAGAGAGAGAGAGAGAGAGAGAGAGTGTGTGTGTGTGTGTAGGTGGCTACTGCATTAAACACCCCTCTAAACAATATACTTTAAAGATGATGTACACAACCCAAAAGATTTTGACTCAACACTTATTATATGACAATCAAAATGCCACTCACTAGATATGTGGCTCCTGTGTTCTTCATGCTAGCAGACGTTATGAAGTAAGCTAGAATACAAAGCAACGCAGGCTTTAAAAGTGAAGGCTGAATAATACACAGCCCAAAGGTGACATATCTTAAAACACACATTCCATGGAGTGGGAAACTTCCTGAAGACAGCTTGTGAGGTGTTAATGGAGTGGCATGGGGGTGGGGGACGACTTTGTTGACACCCATCGATGCATCAGGACAGGCTGTTGACATGACTGGCTACACTGAACATAACCCATGTGAGAAGGACCATGTCCTGGTTATGGTTGCTACCGATGTCTTTGATATTGTACAGCTGTGCTCTTTGTCCCTGGTCCTAGCTCTGCTTTCTTGGGCCAAGTCTGTCCTTCTTGTTTTCTAGTGTGCAGATGGCTGCCATGAACTTCTCAATTGTGATTGTGTGAGCTGATTTCCTAACACGTTCACACACATGCATGTATATGGACATATGTGTAGACACACACACAAATACTACATGTACATATATGCCCAGTCTAACTATCTCAACAGAATATAAGTATTTCTTATATTGTGTAAACAGAATATTTACCCAATTATGGATGCATTAGATTTATATACCCACTACCATAGAAAACATTTAAGTCACACCAGGCTCCTATACCAAACACTTTACAATATAGTATCTTATTTTTTGCTGCAACCCCCTTCGCTCTATTTTCCACCCCACTGCCAGACAGCACCCTCCTAATGGCCGTCATTTCACATCATTCCTCTTCCACAACCTGGGCTCTCCAGGTCAGAGTAGAAATTGAATCCCCATGCATCACCCCCCCCCAATTTTTTTTTAAATCCCTGTACAAGTTGGCTTTCACCAAGGTGTCCAAGGTGTCTTCTGCTGCCATTTCTCTTCCAAACTTTCTAATGGAATGACACTTCTCCAAAGAGGTTCTCTTTGAGCAACGGGCATGAAGGGTTGCCGAGAAGCCCCTCAATACCAGCCTTTCTTCACCCTTGACCCTAATCAAATCTTCTTCCATGTTTTGGTCCCGTCAACCACATTTCTCCTTCACCTGCATATCTGTTGATAGTCTTCACCCTCCCACTGAAACTTAAACCCCACGGAAGAAAAAGATTTTCTTGTAATTGTTACTATCAGTCTATTATCTGGGCAGTACAGCTGGCGCATAGTAGGTACTCAATTGATAGTTCTAGAATGGTTGATTTAGTCCTAGGACCTCTTTATGCAACTGCTATTCTTATTTCTGCCCTCATCTTTTTGGCAAGGAAGCTGGAATGTGTTGAATTTAATTCACACACGCATGAGAGATGGTGGGATTGGAGCCCAGTTCTCTTTGCCCCTCCACCCCGTCCCCCGATCCCATGTTCTTAGATACCAGGAGAGACTCAGACACTAAATCAAATTCAACATGAAACACTGGAATTCCAGTATTTCAAGGGAGACTGGGTAAGAGAAAGTTCAGTTACTATGGCGAAATTAAAAATGGATTTACAAACAACAGCAGCAGCAAAACCAGCAATGTCCAAGGCACCGAGTGAGACCTGACTCGTACTCTGCCTTTGTTGTAAACTGACTGTGTGCTCTTGGTCAGGTTCCCTCCCCTCTCTGGTCCTAAACTGCTTAGCAACGATGCTGACATCGAACCTTACAAAACTCATGCTTGAGATGTCGCCTAACCCCGAGTAATCTTACTGAACACATACAATGCAACAGCCCGGAACTCAAAGAAATCAAGAGACTTGAGCCCAGGCAGTTAGAATTCAGGTGCAGATATCAAGGCTTCATTCTTAGCGCAGGCATTCTTCCCAGCTCCGAGACTCCCTGGATGGATTTCAATGTGGATAGCAACCATGAGACGTCCTGTCATTGGCTGACTGGACACACCTGATCTGTCCGCCTGCCATTCCAGGAGCTGAAGCCCCATCAAGGAGAAGCCAGCCCCATCTCCACCGCACCCACTGAGAACCAGTCCTGAGATAATTAATGGTGTCCAACGCAGACCTCCTCTCCCCATCGGCGAGTTGCTGGGACTGCTCATTATTTCCTTCACAAAAATAATTAGTCAAGGCAGGAGCCTTTCACAATTCCAGTGCATTAGCTAGGCGTGTTTGTCTTCTGGCTCCAAGGAGTCATGTGGTGTCGAGGCGTCAACAGCAGCAATCCCAGCCCACTTTCGCAGCCAATTCCCACCTCCACATGGAGGGGGCTGAAAGAAGTGGCTGGAAGCTGTGTGTGAGGAGCTGTGACGGGGTCCACAAGTTCTGAGGTCTGGCTCGCCACACTCTGCCCTTTCTGCAAAGGAGGCGTCTTCAGCAAGGCCACGCTGAGTCAGAAAGAACAAGTAGCTCTCACTGGCGGTGGGGAAGGGCTTGGGTGACTCTTTCTCGGAAAGTCTGATTCATGAGCAGGGCTTGTGGACTGTGGGGGAAGCCCTGAGTTTGCACACAGCCACGTTTATAGCCAAGCTCGCTTGCTACTGACTACCTGTGTCCTCTGGCCTCGCCTCCATGGAGCTGCAATCGGAGAGGACTGTAATAACGAGAATGACTATTTATCCAACTTGGATGTGGATGAGACCCCATTGTAAACATTTCTGTAAATCAAGGGAGACGAAGCTAGTTCCACCCCTCCCCCCAACTGAACAGATGACGAAACTGAGGCACAGTAAGAAAGACTCTTGAGGAGGGCTACTGTCCTAACCTAGGCCTTGTGGTTCATACAATTCACGCTCACTCATAACCACAGGGCTACACTCTCTTCTCAAACCCTAGCAAAGGATCAAACAGCTCCACTGGGCGTCTTGACTTTTCTGTGTGTGTATATTGTATGCTTGTGTCTGCAAGCACATTAATCGATGCTTGTACACGCAGAGGGCGGTGGCTGGTGTTAGATTTCCTCGCTTGCTGTACTCTCCACCTTTTTTTTTTTTTTTTTTTTTTTTTTAAAGAGAAGGTCTCTCTCTAATGAACCTAGAACTTAACATTTTGGCTAGGCTGGTTGGCCAATGAGCCCCCAGGAAATGCCCGTCTCTCTTCCTCTCAGAGATGGGGCTTGCCAGCTCACATTTCTGTGGCTAGCTTCCCCGTGGGTTCTGGGGATCTGAACTCAGATCCTCTTGTTTGCAGACTCTCTTCCCACTTCCCTGACCCTTGGCCTCCTCTCTCTGTTTGTGTGAACCCAGCATCTCACAAACAGCAGGAAAGCACTCTCCCGCTGAGCCGCATTCGAGGTTTCCATCTTTGCGGTAACTACCAAGCCCGTTGAATGTTGACGCCTTCTTTGGATACTTCCCATTTGTTTTAGCGGGTTCCTCATGGCAGCCTTGATACAAGGATACTTTGGATCAGTGTCTTCCAGGAAATGGGGCTCTGAGAGCCCCTTGGCCTAGGCTGCACATCTGTGTGTAGACCTTGCGCCTACAAACTGTATCTTTATATCCACAGAGAGCCTACAGTGGCAGCTGTGGGGTTGGATGAGCACGCTTGGTGGTGTTGCCTCTGGCTGTCCACATGGTTTGTCTGATTACACTCTCATCCGCCCATGCAAGGAAGACGACTTGGCTTCGAGTAAAATCTTTAGGCCTTTGGAGTTTGGGGATGCCTCCTCAGCCCTCCCCTCTGAGTCTCCCAGTGGAAACAGCTCCACCAAGCACCCCTGCATCAGCAAGGCCAGCATCCCTGACAGAAAGGGAATCAAGGATAACCTGGAAGGTGGTGGGCTCCTAATGCCACCCTGCATCAGGGTTATGTCTAGATAGCTACTCCACGAAATTGTCAGCAGGTGCCTAAGATCCAGCTTGGTGTTCTCAACCTCTGTCTCTGTCTGTCTGTCTGTCTGTCTGTCTGTCTGTCTGTCTGTCTGTCTGTCTGTCCTCCACACCCCATGTCCTCTGGCTTCATCGGCCTCCCTCCCTATTGCTTCATTTCCCCTTCCTCCCTCCCCTCCCACCCCAGTCTCTGTCCACTCTGAGTCCCCCCACGGCGTCTCCATCATTCTACGACCCCTGGGCCAGCGCTTTCGTACTCTTATCTGGACCTTTAATTCCTGGCTCTTGCCTCCTGCCCACCCTTCTCTTCCCTCCCTCTTTCCTTTTCCCCTGGCTCCCTTTTCTTCTCCTCCTCCAGCTCCTCTTGTTCTCCTCCCCTTTTCTCCTTCAGCCCCACCCCTCCAGACTCCCATTTGTTGCTGTTTGTAGAGGCTGACAGTGCCCTTGGTGGGCGGTAGATCACACACATCAGAGGTTTGAATCAAATAAAGCTGCAACTGAATTACACTAATAAACCAATTAAATGCCATTCAAAAAGTAATTTCCGTAGCAGCCCTCATATTTACTGCAAATCTTGTTTGGCTCTTTCTGCCTCTCCCGCCCCCTCCCCACCTCTCCCCTTCCTTCCTCCTTTTTCTTTTCCTTTGCTTCCTTCCCCACCCTCTGGTCTTGTTCCTCCCTCTCCCATCAGGCCCACTGCAGTCTTTCTGAAGACCATTTACTCATTGTACCACCGTCTTCCTCAACCTGGGATCCAACTCATACGGTCAGTCAGTTAGAGAAGACCACATCCCGGGGGCCATGAAACTGAGATCTTGTTTCTGCCCCTGTCACTATCTCCCGGAGGAAGCCCAGAGTCTTTCTAAGAGTCTCATCACCTGCCAACTGAAAGCATCGAACTGAGCTATTTCCAAGGTAATGTTTAGATACAGCACTGATGTCAACAGCATCAGCAATGCCCAGAGTTTGAAAGTGCTGGCCAAGGAATTCACACTTCGTCATGCCTTCAAGCAAGGATGATAGTATTGTCAAGCCACGTTCTTCCCCTCCCAGACTGGCTCACCTTGGTCCCATCACTTCAGTGTGGTGGGCGGACATCTCAGGGTAACTGTCTATCAAGAATCTCTGACTGATCCCCCTAAGACACAAAGCCATCACACAGAGGGTATGGTGTGTGTGTGTGTGTGTGTGTGTGTGTGTGTGTGTGTGTGTAGTCAGAGATTTCCCCCACCCTATCTCTTGATTCTGTTTGTCAACAAACAGTGTGACTTAGAAACATCCATTGTCATCATGTGACAAGCCATCGTTTGAACCTTCATGGTCTATTTAAAAAATGTTTTTGAAACCTGAAATGCCATTGATGTTACATAAAAATAATTCAAACAAGACCAAGAACAAAATTCTGTCACCTCTGAAATTTCTCCACTCTGTTAGACAAACATAAAGAACTCAACCAAAGTAAAAACGGCCTTGTTAGTCTTTTGTGGATAGGACAAACCACCCAAGTGTGCCTGAGCCTACTCACCATAAAACGTAATCCAAGGAGAGTAAAGATGTTGGATCGTGGTCTCAGAGGTGATAGGGTCTGGAAACTGTGTCTCTGGGCTATAGTGGGGCATAGCATCATGGCAGAAGGTTAGAATGGGGTAGAGCTGCTCAGATCACGATAGCAAGGGAAGATCGAGGATGGGCATTTGACCAGACACAAGACCTATCTTTTCAGGGCAAGCCACCTGGGACTACCCTCTAATTGCTACCACCACCCACGAGCAGATTAATCCACTGATAAAAACCAGAATCCTCACAATCCAATCACTTCTCAGAAGCCTCATTTCTGAACTCTGCTGCAGTGGGTACCCAGCTGTCAACATGTGAGCTTCTGGGGTGGGAGCCAGGGGACATTCCATATCCAGACAATGACACCAGCTGGAACCTGAGCTGTGTCTATAATTAGACCCAGACGGGAGTGGCTTTGTATCAAAATTCTGCACTTGTTAATTGTCGGTCCTCAGTAACTTCACTCCTCATCACCAGATTTTGTAATTGGAACCATGATGCCATGACTGTCCTTCTTTTACACAATCATCAAGAGAGGAAAACTCAACGGTGCATGTGTGAAAAAACACACTGTGACTGATGCCTGGAGCACTGGGTCTGGGAAGCTGTATATGTGGCCAGTAGCAGGAAGTTTCCCTCCTGATGAGTTGGTCTTATGTTGAGTACCAGAGCTGTTGGTTACTGCCCATGTACGCCTGCCACCACCGCACCCTTATGGCTATCTTGCCATGCTGTTTGTTATGGTTCAAAGGTGTCATAGCTAGAGAGAACTGTTGCTTGCCTTCTTCCTTCGAAGGTTTGCATGGCTGTTGAAATCTCCAACAGCCACATAAAATACAGAGAAGAAATGAGTCTCACCCTTCAGCCCCATCACTCAGGGACCATTCCCCAGCCAGGCCCAGAGACACACTGTGAGTGCTTGAGGCTACACCACCTGCTGAGACTATAATGTGTATGAGCCTGCTTGGTGTCACACAGTAGGTCCATCCTGACCCCAGAATTGCTTGTCTCGTCTAGTGGGCTTTTTTCCTGTGCCTTAAGGAGAGAAGAATCTCTGTGGCAGCCACAAGGTGTCCTTCTACTGGTGCTCCAACACACAAGGGGAACAGCGATGCTGGGGTGATGCTGGGGTGATGCTGGGGTGATGCTGGGGTGATGCTGGGGTGATGCTGGGGTGATGCTGGGGTGATGCTTGGGATGATGCTGGGGTGATGCTGGGATGATGCTTGGGATGATGCTGGGGTGATGCTGGGGTGATGCTTGGGGCTGTGAGCCCAGTCCCGTCCCTCTGTCTGCTTCATCTCTTCAGCCTCCCATTCATTGCCCTTGGATTTAGAGTGTTGAGATGCAGAACTAAAAATGACAAGAGCTGCTCAGGGCAGCGCGTAACACATCAGGATAACAGCTGGATGTCTAATGGCCAGCCCGCTCTTCTCTTGCACCCTCTTGACTTCCCTCTTAACACTGTATCTTTGGAAGATAGGGACAGTGAGAAAGGATCATCACAGTTTTCTGTAAAGGGCTGATAATAAATTGGGTCCAACTGGGCAGCAAGAATACCATTAGCAAACGCCTGGGGATACCGGCCCCTTGTAACATCCCACAGAGACAGGAAAATGAAGAGGAAAAATAAAGACACACAGAGCATGAATTCAGTATTCTCAGTTACTGCCTGGTAAGATGGAGATGAAAGAAGACACGGGAATAATACAGGAAACTTTGCTGAGTTAAAAGCTAACTCCCCCCCGCCCCAGCAAGTTAAATAGACTTAGCAAGTTCCAGGAACAAATAATGAAGAATGAATAATGACTAGAATTCTCAGGGAGAATTTTGAATGTTAAGGCTGAAGAAATGAGTCTACTGGCAAGGCAGGGAGATGGCCGCCCTTTCTGCCATTGGTTGAAAAAGCAGGAGGACCAACAGGTGTGCTGATTGTTTCTAATGCCCACATCTACAATGGCACGTAATGACCAGTTAGTATCTGTTGAACAAATAGATAGCTAGCTAGCTAGCTAGATGGATGGATAGATATAATGGTGTTACTAATTCCAACCCACATCAACCATCCCTACCTTACTTTAGCTATAATCACAGCTCATTGTCCCAAAGGGGACATGGCTGCTTTCGCCTTACACTTGAGGTATGTGAGAGTCAGCCCAGTGCTACTGTCAGCCCAAGATCATGGATCTGA
Source organism: Cricetiscus sungorus (assembly GCA_030556225.1). Taxonomy (NCBI): domain Eukaryota; kingdom Metazoa; phylum Chordata; class Mammalia; order Rodentia; family Cricetidae; genus Cricetiscus; species Cricetiscus sungorus. The sequence continues at coordinate 31,891,650 of JANBXA010000044.1, read as the reverse complement.
AAATTAACAGAGGAGGAATAGAATCTAGCCAGTTCAGGCCCTCAGGTCTGGGCTCAGGTATGCCCTGAGTCAGAGTACCATTCACAAGCCTTCCTTCCTCTCCTCTGTAGCAAATGTGTAGAGAGGTCCCCCGCCCCATGGCCATTCTCGGGCAACACATTTATTAGTCAGCTGTCCCCATGGCTACCACAGTCTGCGAGGCCTAACAGACGCCCACAGTATACACACACAGATAAATCTTCCAGATTGACCCATAAAGAAATTCCATGTGATAAGGTGGCCCTTGGCGGTGCGATCTTGATTTGCAAAGATCTATTTCCCTTAGTGGGAAGGGGGATGATCTTTCATCTGGACTGTAATGTGATGAGGAGGCGTACAGACATCCATAAAAAATTCAGCAGAATCCCAGCCCTCACTTGCAAGGCAGGGAAAGCTCGGTCTCACTTCTGCCGTCCAGCCTCCCCTCCAGCCCCACACTCAGCCCCTTCCCATCGTCTGTTTTGCATTGTGGACAGGAAAATCTATTTTCTGATAATGGGCCCTAATTCCTATGACACTTCCCCTCTCGTGTGGTTCGGCGTTTTGCCTTCTGGGTGGTGATTCATCTTTCCATTCTGACTCATTCTCTCTCCCCCCTTTCCTCTCCCTCGTTCCTCTTTCTTTCCTGATCCGTCTGTCTCCCTCCCCCCATCTCCCTATGCTTGACCTGCTCCGCCCTCCATTCCCCAGCTTCCACCGCCTTCTGAGCTAAGCATGGGGTGATAAACCACTTGCTGAAGTAACTTGTTGGGGTGGCAGGTATTGCTGGTTTTGACCAGCAGGGGGCGCAAATCTCCACTTTGCTTTTGGTACCTAGTTCATCAACCCAATCCAAAGCCATTTCTGATCTTTAAGAATGAGACAAGGGCTGGAGAGATGGCTCAGCTGTTAAAGGCTAGGCTCACAACCAAAAATATAAGAACAAGACGAAAATCCGTGTCCCTTCTTTTCACAAAAGCCTGGAGGGGTAGGAATGAGAAAGGCTGGCAAGGAATTTGCCCAGAATGGCTCCCTCGGGGACATGTGACTTCCGCCAGGAATCTCAGGCACAGTTTGCCCTGTGAGGGCCACATGGACACCATAGACAATTGGGTAGGACTGTTCTCCTCTGTGTCCGTTCTTCTCTCATCTGCACCCAGCCGTGTTCTTCTTCTCCCTTAACCCCTCAAAATGAGCTTGGCAACCCACAGGTGTCACACAGGATCCTTTCTTCCTGGTCCCTAGATTCCTGCCAAGCTGACCAATGGAATACACAGAGAGGAAACTGTTCTGTTCCTTTGTTCAACCTCTGACACTGTTTCTGCTGGAATCCAGGACAAGGTTAACTCTCAGAGAAATATTGATGAGCATCATCAGGGTAAAGAGCTGCCAGGCTGTGAGGATAGAGGTTGGGGCTTAGCTGCCAAATGCTCAGAACAATAGTCCTGGGTGCTATTAGAGGAGGCCCTGGCTGATTCTGGAAGCACCCGGCACAGAAGCACATTACAAAGTCACCGAGTGACAATTTTGGACCAGTGTCTTGGAAAGGGAAATAGGAGCGAATAGTCCCACCAGGTGGAGCCTGCAGCAGTGACCCACAGAACCTGTGGGAGTGAAATTGTGCACACAGTGCTGGGCTCGCACTGACCAGACACAGAGGCCACATCTGGCTCCCCACAAATAATAAAAGGAAACTCTCATGGAGGCATCACTTGGTACCAAAAATAGCTTTGGCTCTGGACACCTTTCTTATCTCTCTAAGCAGCTGAGGGCCTGAGAGGGGAAAGGAAAATTACAATACAATCAGGTTTCCCTTCCCTGGGACTGGAATAGCCAATCAGAGATCTACTAAATTCTTCTGACATGCCATATGGGCGGCCATTGTACGAGAAGCATGAGGCATGCATGCTCTGTAAGCATGAGCAAGCAGATAAAATGGGGAAAGACTTGGAGGGGGTAAAAGATGCTCTACAGTATCGTTACTATGAGAAGAAATGTTTAGAGGGGTTGTGATTGGGTGAAAGAGGGGTCTGGAGAGATGGCTCGGGGGTTAAAGCATTTTCTGCACAACCACGAGGAGCAGAGTTCAGAAACCCAGATGCCGAATAGAAGCCAGACAGGCATGGTGGCTCACCTTTAGTCCAAGTGCTCAGAAGCTGGGAGCAGGGGACATCTGGAGCAAGCAGGCTAGCAGTGTATTGATGAGCTCAGGGTTCAGTCCTGTCTCAGTAAATAAGGTGGAGTGCAACCGAGTAACACAACTGATATCAACATCTGACTTCCCCCTCTACACACACACACACACACACACACACACACACACACACACACACAGAGAGAGAGAGAGAGAGAGAGAGAGAGAGACAGAGACAGAGAGAGACAGAGGGGGGAGAGGGAGAGGGAGAGGGAGAGGGAGAGAGAGAGAACACTGGATCTATAAAGCTTGACCATATCATCAGACTGGGTGTCAATGAAGCCTGAAAACTGTCCTGGAAATGAAAATCATGTCGTCCACACTAAAACTGGAATTGCAGAGCTGGGAGCTCTGTGGGAAAGCACCTGCCCAGCCTGGAATGTACAGTGCCTTGGGTTTGAGCCCCAGCATCACAGGAAATCTTGCCCCACAAAGCAAGTAAAAGGAATCTTAACTAAAACAGCAATGGAGACTCTGAGCAGTAGCTTATACTTGTGCTTCTGAAAAAAATCTCTGTGTATTCAGGACACAAACGTGACACAGAAGAAACAAGGGACTGGGGGGTGTGTGCAGTGGGGAAGGAAGCTCAACTAAGAGCTGTTGATGAAAGCTTCACGGGCCCAGATAAATCTACGTACAAACAGATGCAGCCAGTTTCAGGAAAAAGTGGCTGTGTTGGTGAATTCTTTCAGTTTCAATGGCTTTTATAAATCAAGTGGTGATGGAAGCTACTACCAAGAACCCAACAAGCCCCAAACCTTCCCTTTATAACACAAACAGTTCAGCGTTGAAGGGAAACTGTGATCTGAGAGTTACATAAAAGCTAATAATCCAACAGAAGATGACAAAATCCACAGTTTTAAAAATACAAGGCTGGAGAGATGGTCCAGCAGTTAAGAGCTCTTGCTGCTCTTCCAGAGGACCAGGGTTTGATCCCCAGAACCCATGTCCGTCAGCTCACAACCACATCTAACCCCAGCTCTGGTGTGTGTGTGTGTGTGTGTGTGTGTGTGTGTGTGTGCGTGCATGCGTGCTTGCATGCGTGTGTCTGTCTGTGTGTGTGTGTGTGTGTGTGTGTGTGTGTGTGTCTGTCTGTCTGTCTGTCTGGTGCCCTCTTCTGGCCTCCATAGATACTGACCTCATATGCACACACCCACAAAAAAGAAAAATACATATCTACATAAATAAAAATGAAATATCAGTGCAAAGGCTAACTTCTTAAATTTAATGTTCTGAAGAAAAAAACCCCATCACTGTATAATGTCCAAGTATGAGATTAATAAAAATAAACAAATAGATCATAAAACCGTAAATAGGAGATGGAGTAACTATTTTAACAATGTGAAGACCAATGTTCACAAAAAACACAGTTGTAGCTCAGTTGGCTACAGTTGTGGTTGTGAAGGGGTTAAATTCCATTACTAGAACACCAATCAGTGTTCTCAGTTGTAGGTCAAACATAAAATTAGAAATCTGTTATGCACTCTTTAATAACAGATTTGGCTTGAAATGATAGGAGATGACAGAAAATAGGGCACATCTAAAGATAGATAAGACAAAACAAAAATATCAATGGATATAGAATTCAAAGCAATGTTCAAAGCAAGCATTTTGTAGAAGCAGGAAATTCAAACCACAATGAGGATAAAATACTGTATTTTGGTCTTGAATGTCACAGCTGCAAGAGACATTTTATAAATGGGAAGACGCCAGGAGGAATAGCAAAATCATAATTTTATTAGAATAAATGTTAACATCTTCTAACAAACCATGTGCGTTTAAGAAAATTAGAAACGTTGGATAATATGTACTGGATTTTCAGTTTTATGAAGGATAAATGTGATTTCTTAACATCGACTGCTCATTTTTTAGAGAGAAACAAACAGCAAAGTTCCAAAACTTTAAAACTCTCTAACCAAGGTTGTATATTCTGCTTCAGTCACTTTTTTTTTTAATTGCAGAGACCATACAGCCCATAGGAAATTACTTAAGGGAGGAAGCTTTTTTTTTTTTTTTTTTGGCTCACGGCTAGAAGGACCACCGTGGCGGTTAAGGCTTGAAAGCAGGAATTTGAGGTTACAGGCTACATGGCACAGGAAATGAGCCTAGGTTATAAGCCCCAAGGCCTGTCTGCACTGACCACTTCCTTCAGCCTAAGTGTTCCATGACCTTTTCAACACAGCGCCACCTGTTGGAGACCAATTCAAACATACATGCACCTGTGCAAAACCCTTCACATTCCAACCACACCAGACGCCCAACTCAGGTTCACCGTTAGCCTCTAGATTACTCTGACAGACAACACTTAGCTAACAGCTGAGTCAGGGACTCGAGCAAAGCTCAATACCAAGTTTCCTGAAGCTACCTGCCTTCAGTGACCAACAGGAAATAAAGGCCATCTCCTTGCTCCCACAAATAGCCCATTCTGAAACACTTTCCAGAATTATCTGTGAGGTGTGTTGAAGCATCCACCAAGGCTCTACTGAAGCTGTACCCACCATCCAATCCTGCTTCTCTTCCTTTTGCATAAATGCCATTTGACCCCAAAGCCTCTGCATGCCAACCTCCATTTTAGATCTCACTCACTGTCCAGATTTTCTAGCCAGCCTGCACCACCATGACACATACCCAACTTCAAAACTTACAAAATGGGGAGGCTTGTGTGGGCTCAAGATGCCAAACTGGGTTCCACTCCTTTGCCTACTGTGGTGAGGCAGCGTGTCTCAGAAGGGAGAATATAGCAGAATAAAGTTGTTCACTCATGGCCAAGGATAGAAAACAATAGAGGAGGAAGGAACAGATGATGCCCCCTCAAAGGCATGCCCCAATGTCCTAAAGACCACCTCGCCCACCAGGCCCCTGCTCTTAAAGTTTCAACGCTTCTTGGTAGTGCCAACCTACCAAGCAAAACACATGAGCATTTGGGAGACACTTACGATCCAGATCTAGCACTGGGGTCCCCAATTTAGAAAACAAGGTTGTGCTGAAGGTAAACACGACTTCGTGTGCTCACTCATTATAGTGACTAGATGACCAAAGCCGTGGCCAACTTGGACATGTAAATGTAAACAATGAGGCTATCGCGTGTCAAATTTATCATATGACCTAATACATCTGCATTTAGAAGCCAAGTCACATCCATAAACACCTTTTTCTTACATGGGAATGAAACGAAAAAGCCAGCCAAATAAAATAAAGGACCACAAAATATAGATAGCTAAAGAGACAATGACAATGTTTTAAATATATATATATATATACATATATATATATTCAGAATTATATAAAGTGACATGGTTTCTAGGAATATTTCTCAGGAGAGATGGCCCCACCCCTCACCAAAGGCACAGGAGAGCAGACCCAGGTGGCATAGGCCTAGGAATGGCAGCTCTGCCTCTCACCTGAGGCCTGTACTGACCAGTGCAGCTACCACATCCTGGGCCTTGGGTTGATTCATCGTAACATCTGCTCCATCTATGACCTGCTGGATTGCATGAAGGGACTGGTCCTGTGCAGGGATAATCACAGGGTCTTCATGATGTGGGACAACAACCTATCCAGGAGGAGTTTTAATGTAGTCGCAGTGATGATGGTGTGCCAGAGGCCTTGAACCGGACCGATGACTCATTGCAATGAACATTTGGTGGGTGGGGCTTATTGGACAAGAGGGTAAACTTCGGAACACACTGCAGCTCCTGGTGCCACCAGAATGAATGAAGAGGTGTTGGAAAGACGGAGGAGCAAAGTGAGATGTGTGTTTGTTTGTTTAGTTTAGTTTTTTTTTTTACTTTTTAAATTATTTTTTCTTATTTTACATATGGGTCCCACTTCCCTCTCCCTCTCATCCTCTCATGTCCCCTACAAGCCCTCCCATGCCACAGGGAGGGTGATGCCCTCCAGGAGGGATCATCAAAATCTGTCAAGTCATTTGGAGTAGGGTCTAGGCCCTCCCTCCTGCCTCTAGGCTAAGGGAGTATCCCTCCATGGGGAATGAGCTCCCAAAGTCCTTTTGTGCACCAGGGATACATCCTGGTTCCACTATCAGAGATCCCTTAGACTGCCCAGGCCTTCTAACTGAGACCCATGTTCAGGGGTCTGAGTCAGTCCAATGCTGGATTCCCAGCTGTCAGTCTGGGGTCCATGAGCTCCCCTTTGTTCAGGTCAGCTGTCTCTGTGTGTTTCTACCTTATATGCCATCCTAGAGCCCTCATCTAGTAGCTTATGGAAACAGAAGCAGACACCCACAGCTAAACACTGAGCTGAACTCCTGGAATCCAGTTGCAGAGAGGGAGAAGTGATGAGCAAAGGGGTTTGGTTTAGTTTTTAATTAATTTTGGGGGAACATGCTACAGGGCAGACATGGAGACACTGAGAGGGGAGTGGGATTGGAGTACATGTTGTGAAATTTCCTAAGAATCAATAAAGATTTAAAAAAAAGGAAGAAGAAAATGAAAAAGAAAAAAAAATGTTAGTAATTGACATATAAGGGTAATATTGGATACACGAGCACATATATGGAAACTACATTATACCTCCTAATTTTGAATGCTTTTACATTAGACTAAAAGGAGAGAAGTAAGAACGATAAATGAAAACATTAGTTCATTAGAAAATGTATGAATATTTTGTATGAATATATGAATAAATTATATCTTTAAAAAGTCAACAATAAAGCAGACAATTCATCACATCTAACCAAGGCTCAAGAATGAATAAATGAGGGTATGCAATCAGGAATATCATTACAGAAACAGAGTCAGATTCAAGAATTATAGGGACATCATCATAACTTCCACCTAATGAATTTTAAGTTCTCAGCAAAACCCAAATTCCAGCACTCGGGGGATGGAGACAGGAGAACCTTCACCAACACAGCCTTCAGCCTTCACCAATACAGTGAGGTCAAAGCCACCTTGGTCTACATAGACCCTGTCTCAAAAGATATTAATATTAGCTCTTTGGTTGCTGCTATTCTCGGCCCTAGAGTTTTTTGATAATAGGATAATCCCACTAGAGTCCACTCCACCATGACATTCTTTATCTCAAGACCCAGACATGCTCTGAATCTTCCACCAATATGGAAGCTAGAACACACTGCAACATCTGTGGCATAGTTACCTGAGATTTTAACTTCCCTCCACACATCACATGACTCCTACCCATGCTGTATTTAACTAAGACAGCTGTCCTCTGTCAGCTGGCAGAAACACACATTGCCAAGAAACTTCAGATGAACAGCCACTGACCAACTGAGACCTTAGCCCTACAGCCTGCAAGGAACTGAATCCTGCCCACAACCGTCTGCATGAAATGAAAAGCAGGTTCTCCCCAACAGAGATGAGACCTGCATATACATGATAGCCTTGAGCAGAGGACTAAAGCCACCTAACCTGCATAAGCTGTAAGATGGAGATACAGCTATTCGCATTACTGCGAATATGAAACGTGTGTGTGTGTGTGTGTGTGCACGCGCGCGCACAAATATTCCAGTATTGTTGTATGTGTATATGATGATTATGGACATAGGCATTCCATGATGTATGTGTGGAGTTCATAGGGCAACTTACAGGAGTCTGCCTTCTCCTTCTGCCATGTGGATCCCAGTGTGAAACTCACATCATCTGGCTTGGTGGGGTGCACCTTTAACTGCTGAGCCATCTCACCCACCATCTGTTCTCAGCTTTCAGAACTATTAGCAATGCCTAACCATAGAATAAGGACTTACAGATTGATGTGTGCAGAGATCTGGACACTGAGATGCTCACTGCGAAATTGTCCTAATTTTTGAACATTTGAAGTCAGTTTAAATGTCAATGGGAAAAAGCTAAAGAAATCAATTATAATGCAGGTGAACCACGGAACCATCAATGTAGGCTAAAAAGGTCACCATGGTTTCACGTTTCATCGTAATGATTCACACGTGAGCTCCTGGGCCTTATCTCAGAATTGGAGATTAAAAATGCCTTGAAAACCTGTGTTAGAAAAATTGCAAAATCTTGAAAGTGTACGATTTAATTTTTTAAAGAAAAGAGTAAAGATATGTGGGGAATACAGAGTTACCCCCCCAAAAGGTGTGGTTGCTCCCACTTAATCCCAGCACTCAGAAGGCAGAGGCAGGCAGATCTCTGTTAGCTGCAGGACAGACTGACCTACATAGGTAGTTCTGGGTGAGCTGGGTCAGCTACAGCAGCACAATAAGACCTTGTTTCCAAAATAAAAAAAGAAAAAAGTATCGATAATGTTTACATTAAAATTATGGGGGTGGGGTGACTTTTCCTTATTCTGTACTTTTCCACATCAGCTTATATTGTTGTTGTTATTATTGGTGGAGGGGGCAGGAGCAGAAACCAGAAGGCGAAGTTAATTAGCACCGGGACACATTGCTACACCCACACTAAACTTGCTTAGAACATTCAGACTTGTTTCTCACAAATTCTCTCCCCAAGTCCCCAGGCTTTCAGAACCTTGGACAGCGCATTTAGACCCTTTCAGCAGCTGTGTTAGGATGAGCTCTCTGCCATCTGGAATCTATCTCCCTCCTATGTGGACAGGCTCTTCTCATTTTGTAGCAAAGACCTGTTTCTTTGAGCTGCTCTTTCCAAATCCCTTGGTTTCTGACATTTCATGATGCTGGGGATGTCTAGGGGATTCTGAGGAAAACCTGTGTTCTGAGAGTATGTGGAAAATCTCTGCTTTTAATCTCCTGCTTTAGTTACCTCTGTCCTGCTCTGGCTGCTCTGTTTCAACTGTTACTTGGTTAAATGACCCTATTAGAAAGTTGGAATGCTCCCCAGATTGAGAATGGCTGATGAATATTTTTTCCCTCAGACCTGAAAGATACCCTGGGGAAGCTGTGCGGGTCCCTGGGGGATAGACCTTGGCTGGGACGCTGTCCTCATGGCGAAGGGCATTCCCTGCACCAGGATGAGTGCCTATCATGTGTGCCTCCTGCAGTCTGCTCACGGTGACCCTGCCATGTCATACCTGTGTTTAATTCAAGACTCCCACACCCCAGAGGAGAAAGGATGCTGAGTGACAGGATGTTGGCATACTCAGCCCGTGTCATTACAATCAAGGCACATGCTGTGCCTGCAGGAGCAAGGGAAGTTGTAGATGCACTAGCTAGAAATGCTTCATATTTCCTTACCCCCAGAAATCCCTTTAAATACGCTCAGCCTCACAGTTAAGTCCAAGCTGTAATTACTTGAGGTTAGCCCAGGTGGTTGGTTAGTTCACTAAACACCTGTGAACTTTTTTTTTTTTTTTGCAATGAATAGGTTCCTGTGAGGTAATTGTTGATTTGGTTGAATGTTTAACAGGAAACATAAAGAATGGTTGGCAAACCTTTACTACATTTAACTGTTGAGCTAACTTGTAAGCTTTAAAAATAGATTTGTGTGTGTGTGTGTGTGTGTGTGTGTGTGTGTGTGTGTGTGTGTGTGTGTGTGTTTCTGGGCATACGTGCCAGGACCTGCAGATTACAGGAGAGGCTATAAATTCTCATGCATGTTAGAGTTACAGACAGCTGTGAGACACCCTACTCTGGGTGCTGGGAACCGAACTTATGTCCTCTGCAAGTCCAGCAAGTACTCTCAGCTGCTGAGCCATCTCCCCAGCCCCCTCAACTTGTAATCTTGACATCCGCCTGGAAGCATCCTTCCCCGGTCCTCACGAGGCTTTTGAAATGCTTGCCCACCAAGCTTATGTCTTCATTACATGCTTCCCCGAGGCTTAACCTTGCCACGGCTCTCCACCACTCTCAGAATAATGCTATTTTTCACTAGGCGACAAAGGAGAAATCAGTGTCCTTGTCCTTTGCTTTGATTAAGGAAATTAGAAAGGGAATAAGGGAGTGTGCTCCAGTGGGAGCATCTCCAAGCCGCGCCCCTTGTCTCTCGTTTGTGAGGGAAAGCACATGATGTGTCTCTCCTCGTGTGAGTGTGGCCTGTTCTCGTCTCTGCATTTGGGGGTAGTGCTCTGATAGCATAGCAAGGACATCTGCAGGCCTGTAGCTTGGTGAGCCCAACAGCCTGTGTCCAGGCCTGTAGCCTGGTGTGCTGGTTAGTTTGGGTGACTTGACACAAACTGGAGTTGTCAGGAGGAGGAAACCTCAGTTGAAGGACTGGATTCTGGGCACGTCTGCGGGATGCTCTCTTCATGACTGACTAATGTGGAAGGGCCCAGACTACCGTGGGCAGTGCCTCCCTGGAGGAGCAGCTGTGGACCGTGTAAGAGAGCAGGCTGAGCAGTGAGTGACCCTCCACGGCCTGTGCTTCAGTTCCTGCTTCTAGGTCTCTGTCCCAGCTTCCCTGACTGTAAGATGGAGGAAACTTTCTACTCAAGTTGCCTTCGGTCAGGGTACTTATCACATTAATAGAACCCTGACATAAACATCTGGAACAGCCAGCTCAGATGTGTTTTCCTTAATGGCTCCTATTTCTCTCAGGAGCCTCCCTGACCATGTGTCATCCCTGAGCATATGTTCTATTCTCCCGGGCCCACTGTCCTCTCTAGCCACACTTCCGCACCTATCAAATGGGCACATGGGGCCCCTTCCCTCTGCAGTTACTCCAAAGCAGTGTTCCTAAAGCCGGACCTCCAAACACCCAGTACCACCTTGTGACTTGGTAAAAGTATAAATCCTGGCATCCACTGAACGTCTCTGAAAAGCCTGGGGGAGGGGCACAGGACGATGAGCCTTGGTAAACCCTTTGCGGGGTGGGGCGGGGCTTCCAATTCATGCTCAAGTCTGAATACTACCAATTAGTAGGAATAACTCAAGCGGCATACTGTTTCAAAGCCTACTGTTATTGGCACTGCAGAGATGGGTCTGTCACTCACGCTCTTACTGTGCACTCATGAGGACCTACGTTCAGTCCCCAGCACTCTTGTCTCAATGCAAAGCACGCAAATGCTCACCTGAAATTTCATCACCAGGGAGGTGGAGATGGCAGATCCCTAAAGCTCAGCAGCTAATTCGGTGACTTACAGGTGAGAGATTCTGCCTCAAAAATAATAAGGTAGAGAGTAATAAAGTGAGATACCAGAAAACGAATGACTTCTCCTGTACACACACACACACACACACACACTCACACACACACTCACACACACACTCACACACACACACACACACTCACACACACACACTCACACACACTCACACACACACTCACACACTCACACACACTCACACACACACACTCACACACACTCACACACACACACTCACACACACACTCACACACACACACACACACACATCACACACACACTCACACACACACACACTCACACACACACACACACACACACTCACACACACACACACTCACACACACTCACACACACTCACACACACACACTCACACACACACTCTCTCTCACACACACACTCACACACACACTCACACACACTCATACACACACTCACACACACTCACACACACACACTCACACACACTCACACACACACTCACACACACTCACACACACACTCACACACACACTCACACACACTCACACACACTCACACACACTCACACACACTCACACACACTCACACACTCACACACACACACTCACACACACACTCACACACACACACTCACACACACTCACACACACACTCACACACACACACACACTCACACACACACACACACACTCACACACACACACACACGTGCATGGTGTGATTTAAACTTTAAGAAGTTCCATACTCAGATTGGTTTTATTACTTCTTTATACAGCGGTTTGGTACAGTCAATCAGAGCCCAGGTTTTTTCTATCTTCTTGCTCTCCCATCCACGGGCTGTCCTCAGGCTGGCCTCTCCTAATTACAAGTTGACAGGTGGTTCCGAGAATCAAATAGAGACACAAGAATGCCCAGAGGTGGGAAATAGATAGTCTAATATCTCTTTAGGAAAAATCTATTTGGCCCATTTCTCCCCATCCCAAGACCACTACAGATATGAGCCCAGGATTACCAAGGTTAACTTAGTCAAATCATTCTGTTTGGTGTGAATTCAACACATAATGCCACTATTTCAGAACCAAATAGACAGAGTCACTGTTGCAATTAAATCAGATAATTTTCTACCATCCTTCTGTCTTCTCTCCTTTCTCCCTCCCTCCCTCTCTTCTCCCCCATCCATTTCTCTCTCTCCCTTCCTTCCTTCCTTTCTTCATTCCTTTATCTTTTGACTCATTTCTCTCAATTCTCATGTTCTGCCAACAGCTTCCCTCATACGCCTGCAATGTACCCATCCCACCATATGACCCTCTCACCTTCCGAGTCTAGTCCAACATTTTCTTTCCTGAATCTCTGCAAAGGTTCCTGCCCACAATGTCTTTTTACCTTTTATTATTGATCCGTTCCTACCCATCTCCTCCATGGCCCCCAGAGAGATCATTTTATGACATAAATTGTTTTTAAGCCTTCCGTGGTCTCTCATTCTCTATAGGATTAAATTAGACCCAGGTGTGGTGGGTATGAGAGTACATCTCCCAGAACTTCAACCACTAGGAGCAATTAACGGGCCAGAAGTCTGCATTGAGAACTGACCTTGTAGAAGGTCAGACGTACCACAGGTTGCTTCCAGGCAGTGGATGGGCAACTGAATACTAAGGCAATATGGCATGCAGCTCTCAGGCAGTGACTCTTGGACGGTGGTCTCCCCAAGAACCCTTCCCAGCGGAACCTCTGACACGCTGTATAGTGCACCGGCATCTTTACACTTAAGCTTCCTTCTTCTCTGTGGTAAATGTTTGTGGGTGTGCACGCATGGGGAGAATTTTACCGGAGGCCAGAAGCCAATGCTTGGTTCCTTCTTTAATTGCTCTCCACTATTTATTTATTTACTTGTTTGTTTGTTTACTCTGAGAGGGGCTCTCTCAGTGGTGAACCTGGAATTCACTGATTGGCTAGACCTCCTGACCAACAAGCTCTAGGCATCGTCCTCCAGGAATATAGGTGTCCATGTCTTTTATGTGAGTGTTGGAAATGTGAGCTCAGATCCTTATGCTGTGTCACATGTTAGTGGCTGGAGTGCAGCTCAGTGGTGGAGGGGCAGCCCACCCCTCAGTTTGATCACCAGGACTACAAAAAAAGATTTTATTTGTTTTTTAAAGAACAAATTATGGGGCTGAAGACAGCTCAGAGGTTAAAAGAATGCGTTGCTCTTGCAAAAGACTCCAGTTTGATTTATTTCTGCTGCCCTAATCAGCTCAAAGAAGTCTGGAACTATAATTCCAGGGGAGCTATAACCTCTTCAGGCCTCTCTGGGAAGTATACATACATAGCAGACATGCATAGTCTCTGTCTCTCTCTCTGTCTCTCTCTCTCTCTCTCTCTCTCACACACACACACACACACACACACACACCACATAAACACATAAATCTTTTTTAAAAAAAGAAAGAAAGAAATCGAATCAACATTGGGCACAGAGGTGTGCATCTGCAACTCTGTCATTCTAGAAACTGTGACAGGGTGACACTGAGTCCGGGAGTTCAAGAGCAATTTGGGCAGCATGCTCACACTCCATCTCTAATAAATAAATAAAGCAATCCATTAGTAATTAATAAGTGAAAGAGATGACATCCATCATTTGGTCTATAGCATCTCTGTTTGTATGACTATATTTTATGACACTCTCAGGAATGTAGAAGTTACATTTTTTGAGAATACAGCCCTGTTATTAATCAGTACATTGCTGTACTTCCAATGTCTAGGTATCCATGTCTAGAAACAACAAGGTCTGCTCACATCTGTGATCTGGACTCTGTCTACCTGTGAAGCCTCTCATGCTCTACCTCTTACTTCTCATACTCAAAGCTCCAACTACCCTGACAACAGTGTTCACTCACTTGATGATATTTGGACATGCGTCTTGCATGCCAAAGCACCACTCTCCACTCTAATGAAGTCTCAATGTAACTGCTATCTCCATGAATTATTATTATTTTCCATCTCCCATGTGCATACAGATCTACACACACAGAGGGGGGGGGAAGAGTCCAGGATGACATATATCTGCACTGGAGCCTAGAATATTCTTCCAGGTCCACAACAAAGCACTCATCAGTCTGTTGCAAGTTTTGGCTCTAGCATTTTAACACTGAATGTGAGCTCTCTGTTATGCAGATCATATCCTCACATTGCCCACTACCCAGAATAGGGCCCAACATACATTAAATGCATATGTGGTGATGGTCCCTTCTCCTTCTGTGTCATCAGCACATGGCTGTGGGTATACAGAAAAACTCCAACAGACCACTAAAAGATATGCTTGGTACCCACCCCCAACATCGACCTAGTTTGGATGCTGAGGGATTGAAAAAGCTCCCCAGGCCACACAATTGAGCATAGAGACCTTTCCAGCATGTCTGTCCCTGGGTTTAGAGATGAGCTGGTCTCAGCCCCAGGGGAGTTCAGTTTAAAAGTGTGTCAATCATGCTTTGGTGAATCCAGGATTAAAAGATCAAAGCTGACAAGCAGCCTGTTAGGAGAGGGAATAGCCAGGACATATAAGAGATGTTTGGAGTAGAGTGCACACAGAGGGCTTAGGAGGGGCAGTGAATGGAATTGACAGTTGCACAAACCCAACCCAGGTCCCACCCCAAGTCTGCTGCCATGAAATTGCATCAGCTACCTGGGGAGGACATCTTCGGTAACTGTACAGAGGTTCAGGATGCTTCAGCAATGGTCTCTGGTAAGGAGGACCCTGGAGAAAGGCTTGGAGCTAGAGACTGCAGAGCTGAGACCTGGTTCTTGTGTCTTCAGTAAGCTGAAGGATGCTGGGAAAAACACCTCCTCCCAAGGGGTTCAGATACTACTTCTGGGGTCCACAATGGACCAGACACTGTGTTTGTTTGGACATAGGCAGTATAGTGCCTACAGTGGATGCAACAGGAAGATGAATGATCCCCTTGAAATGCTCTAATAGGTGGGGAAAATAGGCATGAAACAAATAATCGCATAAATAAATCAGGACAACAGTGATAAGTACCACACAGAAAAGTCAAGAGATCTGTGAGAAAGAATTATAGAGAGGGGCTCATTTGCCAGATAAGAAGGGATTAAAAGGAAGAAACATGAGTTAATTAGAACGTGGGGAGGGTAAGACATTGACTATGGAACAATATTTATCCATTCAGCAAATATTTATGAGCATATGTTATCTGTTGGGATCTGGGATAGCGAGGAAAGAGAGCTCATTGGAGCAGAAACGAGAAACAAAAGGAAAATGGAATCAGTTGAAGTGGAAGGTGGAGGGTGGGGATCTTTCAGGACCATGGAGAGCAAGAGGCTGTAGTTTTTCTTCTTCTGGGAACGATGAGAAAACATTGGAAAAGTTAAGCAGCTCCATGACAGGACATAATTTACATGTTGAACACACCACACCAGCTGCTTTTGAGGGCCCAGAGCCTGTTGGCTGCCATGTGTGTGGGGGGGACTGCCTATCATATCACAGCCTTTAGTCAGATGACCCAAGATAAGCGACCTCACCCTTTCTTATCAGAGAAGTGAGTGTGCCTTTGGGGTTCTTGGCTCCCACAGTTCTCCCTTCAGTGGAAGGCTGGACGCGGAGTGATGAATGGAGACAACTACTCCTCAGTGCTAAGTGATTGCCACAGCTTGGTCCTCTGCAAGGCCAAGCAGACCACTTTGTTTTCTGAGTTGGGATTTGACCCATGAGTTCTACTAAGTCATGGAGATGGACACACCATGGTCCACAGCCATGTCCAGCAGACATTGCTCTCTGCTAGGGAAGCAAGGAGTCACGAGTCAGAATCCCACTTGTCTTTGGGGATTGATCTTGGGGCAATATGCCTCATCAGATATCGGGCTTTGCCCCATTCCAGGTAACGAGTCTTGATTGACCATGCAAAGTCCACTCCCAACATCAGTTGATTGGCTCAACTGTAAACAAATTATACAACCCGTGGAAGCCTCCAGGGAGGGTGCATTTCAAAACTGAGTGCAGAGAAAGATGTGTAGTCTCATTGCCTCTTCATGCAAAAGCAAGAGGCTTCACAGCCTCTTTGAATCTGTGAGGAGAGAGACAGATCAGCTTCTTTGGAATCTGAGTTCTACTTAAGCTGCTGAATTAGCTAACTGCCCCTCAGCGCCCCTCACAAATGGGAGAATACACATCACTTATTTTAAGCCATTTTTCACTTTTTTTTCTGGAAATTTCAACCAAACATGTTCTCTGGACCTGAGTTTGAGATGTTTGCATTAACACTTCATAGACTTTATAGTTGCCCTACAAGAATTGTATAGTCCATACCCAACAACAGCTCCATACTGTGTGGAATTTGTAACTAGAAAAGTTTTCCTCCTGGCCATCAGGTAGACCATTTGACTAATGTAGTCAGAAGGTTGACATCTTGTCTACTCTTATATCCATCACCACTTTGAGGACCATGTCTCCATGAAGGGAGGCCTGCGGAGACTTTTGATTGGGTTTAAACCATCACTTGGAATTTTGGGCATTGAATCTAGATCACTGCTTGGAGGAGAGTGGCCTTTGAGTAAAAATTTTCTAAGTGAGTAAAGCATGAAATCATCACCAGAGGGTTGAAATCATCACCAGAGGGTTGAATGGAGGAAAAAACCTCAGCATCCCTTCCCACTTGCTTTGAGTCAACAAAAGGGTTCCCTGGTGGAATGGAACATGGATTGGGATTCTCACAATTCTGGAGATGAAATTTTCTCATAAATGTGCTCTGGTCACAGGGAGCACTGGGAGGTAATTTGGCATATGCCAGGCATAGATGCATGTACATTCAGCTTTGTCCTGGGAACTGCCAGGTGACTCCAGATGTCCTATGAGCTCTGGTTCTCCAAATCCAGCCCTGAAGCAGGCACATACTCCCCAGATGATGTCTTCTTTCCCCCCTATTTTCTTCCTTGGGTGTAGGCGGTCATTTATCTATAGATTCTGTGTCCTCTGAGCTGGAAGTTACCTGTGACAGAACACTAAGGACACAGAAATGCTTTTACTTCCCAAAGTAAACATTTACACAAACTGTGGAATTCTCACACCAGAGTCCCCACAGTTTCAAAGAGGAGCTTAATAAATTCCCACTTGATTGAGAAACAGAGGGGGCCATGGAAATAGGTCAGTTGATGAATGGCTTAGCATACAAGTTTGATCCCCAGAACCCATGTAAAAAGTCGTGGTGGATCCCAGCAGCAGGGAGGGGAGACAGGAGGATTCCCGGGACTCACTGTCCAGCCAGCCTAGCCTACTTGGTGATTTCCAGATTTGGTGAGAGACCCTGTCAAAATAAACAAGGTGGACACTACCTGAATAGAGAGGCTCACAACTGGCCTTCTATTACACCTTCACACAAGTGTGAGCATGAGCACACGTGAGCACACACACACGCATCACATATGCTTTAGCACAGAGAAAGAGTCAGAGGGGAGAGAGGAAAGAGAAGCAACATTCCCAAACATGAGCCCTGCACACTGCCCCTCGTCATCCTCTTGCTCCTGTCTCTGAGTTTGCTAATCTCAAGATGGGTTTTGCCTTTTGGGTGGGGGTGAGTATGGGGGACCAGGAGCTTTTGCTCCTTCCTATCCAACACTTTCTGCAGGCTCCAGCGCTGTTGCATGCAAAGGTACGCCACTTAATTTTGTGTTACAGATGAAAAGACCAAGGCCCAGAAAGAGGGCTCAGTCATAAACCAAGGTCACCAGATGACCATGAGAGCCCACCAGTGCTTCCCTACCGTCTCTAGGAATGACTGCCCTACTGCCCCTAGAGTGCCCACCGTGGGCAAATCAGCATCCGCCTTTCCCACACTCCCAATAGAATCGTGTCTGTTTGGAAGACAGGCACTCCTGCCCTTTTAAAAGCCCTTCCTCATTCTTGGTTCTCACATAAAAACCGTCTTTATTTCCCCAGCTCTTTCCATCCTGTACTTCTGATGTAAAGCCTTTCCCAGTTCCACTTGCAATTACCACCTAGAGAAATCTCATCTATTCTAGGAGATTCATTTACGCGTTCACACCGGGGCTGTCTTTTAACACAACTGAATGGTCCTCCTCAGGACAGCCTTCCCCCTCCAGTTACACCTTTTCAGTGCCACAAGGTGCCAAACGCATACCCCTCCATCTGGACTCACAGCCCTTTCATGATTTCACCCTTTGCGCTGTTGGAAACAGATCATTCAAGGCAGACAGTACCGATAAGAGGAACTGCTCTTCCCTGCCTGGGGCCACTGGGTTTACCAACACTTGAGTGTAAGCATCTTCAATGAGGATTTAATTTAGATAATGCAGACACCAGATTTTTATCTGCCACCCTGGTCACATTACCTCTGGGTAGAAAGAACATAATCCATGGGCTATTTAATCAGGACTTAAGTGGGGGAGTCTCAGGGGTGTGGCGATAGAATCCAGCTGGAGAGTCAAGGTGAGAGTCACTCAGTCCTGGTGAGTGACTAACTGTGCAACCCTGAGGATGCCGCTTCCCTCCCTGCTCTGGGCTCTAGAATCCCTTCAGGGAAATGAAGGGAATGCAAACTCAAGGAGGGAAAGGGAACTTTGCTGAAGCTCACGCAGGGACACCACCCTCCACTGTGCAAGGCCTGGCCTGCACTAGGGTGGCAGCTTTGGCATTTGCATCTGGAGTGTTTGTTTACCAAAGCCTCAGTCCTCAGACTGAGGAGGTATTGAATCTTAAAAAGATGGGACCCAATGGGAGGAAGGTAGGTCATTGGGGGCATACCTTTGCGACTCTCTCTCTCTCTCTCTCTCTCTCTCTCTCTCTCTCTCTCTCTCTCTCTCTCTCTCTCTCTCTCTCTCTCTCTCTCTCACTTCTTTTTTACCCACACGGTGAAGAGGCCTCCTCACCACATTTCCCCACATGATTATGGAGCCTCCACTTACCAAGCTGTGTTCCCAGAGCAGGAACTTTTTCTTAACTCATACCACAGCACTATGAAGATTATACATGACACCAACCACCACCCCCCCACACCCCATAGCATGCACCCCAGGAATAGCTAGGTTTTCCAGCTTCCCCAAGAATCTCCATTTTCTGTAAGGATTGAAGACCACTAATTGATGTAGCCTCTTAGGCCCCAGACTTCCCTAATACTGCCTATCTATCTCCTTTGCATTAAAACATTCCTTCCTGAAGGGTAGACCACTAAGACTCAGAAAGGAAACACAACTTACAAGGCTCAGGAAGTAAACACAAACGCCACACATTTCAGGAAGCTCTTTGAAAACACTAAGATTCACAATGCTCCAGCCTCAGGATTAGGTAAGAAGCAGCAACTGTTGGGGAGGGAGACTTTCCCACCAACCCAGTCTCCTACAATCCAGGGAGCTCCAGAGTTTCAGCTTTCCTGAACTGTCCCACTGCTGGGGTGTGGATGTTTAGGGATCCAGCTGCTTTTGAGTGATCCACGTCCCTGTAAGGAACCCCTTTCCCACACTCCTCATGCCATGCTCCCCATTGGCCACCCCCAATAAACTCGCTGGTTTCCTTGGGTGGAATAATTTCTTTCTTTTATCATCAGTACCCTAGCTGTGATGGATAGGCTCTTGTTCTCATCACCCCAGGAAAAGTCACATGGCATCTGACACTCTGTGTCAGGCATCTGACACTCTATGTCAATTGATATGTCCTTTTGCCTTTACTGCCTCCAATTCTAATGTTGAAATGACCAAGTTACATTCCTCAAATACAATAAGCAGAAAAGGGATGTCTGGCAGAGCAAAGGTTTCTTCACTTGGCGAAAACAGTCTCACTCCTGCGAGAAAGAGGCCAAATTTCACTAGCAGAGAAAACCGTCTTAGGAAGGGTGGAAAGAGGAAAATGTGTGTTATTTGGAGGAGGTAGGGGGTGGAAGGGAGATGCTGACAGGAAAGGCAAGGAGCCACTGTTATTTGAGGTTTCTGGCTGAGTGCCAAAAATTACCACAGATACAGCTGAGGCGGGTGGGTGGAGGAAAACGCTGGAGGGAGAGCGACTCAAATCCCAGGACTTCAGGCTCTTACTTTGGTTTCTGGTTTTGCTCATTCTGACTCCTGGAAAGTGGATAGCAGGCAGCCTCCCCAACTCCACCCACATTAACCTTCAGAGCATTCACTGTTTCAGCTCAGGGATACTCAACATGTGTCTTTGAATAGGGCTTAATCGCTCACGCCGCACGCAGGATTTTGCACTCAGCTTTTTTTTTTTTTTTTTTTTTTTTAAGCCTCCATTAAATATTTAAGTAGCTGGTCTCTAGAGCATTTAAATTAGGATTTGATTTATGTCAAATTGATTTACACACTACCTTTGCCAATCAGATCCTCTCTGTACTAAATGTGAAATTGGGGCCAGAAGATTCAGGCTTCCAGCTGTAGGGGGAAGCTATGGAAGAGTGGGGACGTAAACGGAAGCAGGTGGATTCTAGAACATTCCCCATTCCAACTTCTTAACTTCTGTTCATTGACTAAGTTGGGAGATGCTCACAGATCAGCTGCTATGGCTCGAATGTCCTCAAATGCCCTTCCGCTGGCTCATGCTGGAGCTTCCTGGTCCCCAGATGGTGGAGCTACTTGGGAAAGTTCTGGAAAATTTGGGAGGTGAAGCCTGGCTGAGGGAAGCAAGTCACTGTGCAGTCTGTTTCTGCCGCTTCCCTCCTTTTGTTTCCTGTCTAGTGTGATGTGAACGGTGGGGTGTTCTGATCGATCGTAGGGGCCAAGCAATCATGAACTCCCAGACTTCTGAAGCTGTGAGCCCAAGACACCCACTCTAAGTTGTATCTGCTGGGTCTTATGGTCACAGGCATGCCAACCACAGAAGGCTCACAGGGGGCTCTTCATAGCCTCTATGGGAGAAATACCCATCTTCAAATGAATCCTGGACATGAAATTTCTCACTTACAGCAATGCAATGTGGGTAGAGAAATTCCTCCCTGCTTAGAGTGTCGTGGGGCTCTTTGCTAAAGCTCATGGCCCCAGCACATGCAATTAAACCCATTCATTCTGGCTCGTGCTCTTGGGAGGTCTGGGAAAATATTTCTCCCTGCTCTTCTCGTCTTCCTAACTGTGCTGGCTGTGAGGCTTTGAGCTCAAAGTATGTCCTCACACTGTATTGTTAGCAGTGGGGATATTGGTGTTCCAATGGTTTGGGTAACCTGCCTAAGACCAGGAAACCCAGCGTGGCACAGGCTGGGACTCAGGTCGTGATCGGTGAGGACATTATCCACGAGTGTAGCTGGGACAGGGTGGGGTCTCTAATCTGTGAAGAAATGGAAGCACACCTGCAGGGGAGTGACGCCCACTGTTCTAGACCCTTTGAGAGTGGAGGAGGGGAGGTGAAGGACTGAAACCTGGTGGTACAGACAGGCCTGAATAAGAGGAAAGGAAGCAGTGACAGCTTCAAACACAGGACCGGGAAATCCTTGAACAAGTTAGAGGGACACGGGCGTGAAGATGGGCGAGCAAGGTCTGGTGAAGGGAAATGGCTTTCCTAAGGCCATGACTACGCCAGTTGGAAGAACTGTGTTTTCAGTCATCCGTTTACACCACAGCTATAGCATTTTTCAGTCACGGGAGATGAACGTATTGATCTCTGAGGTTGTTTAATGGCATGGCTCCCATCTTCAGAGAATTTCATCTTGGTCCTTGAGGATATTACGTTTGGCTGTTAATTTAACAAGGAGCCTATTGGTTGCCATGTCCCAAGTCACCACATTGTATTTACAAATATCTCTTGAATGTCTGTGGCCACCCTATGGGACAGGGCCCATTTTGTGGATGGGAAGACTGAGGCACAGTGGTATGAAATTACTTGATCAAGGCCATATAGCCGACCATAAGCCAGCTGGGATTCAGTTTTACCTGGCATTTTCTCAAACACTTCCATGATATGACATTGGGGCAGTGGGTACAGTTACGCTCTTTAATTTTCATCTATTAAGTAGATGTTAAAATATAAATTAAAAGCCAAAAAAGGAACGGAGGAGAAAATGGCAGTAGCTGGAGTGACGGAGGGGAAACAGGATAGCGATCCACAGTCAAACGCTCTTCTGTCTTCACTGGCCCTGAACTATAAATTCAGGCGTGAGTCTCCCGAGAAAGATAAAGCATCTAAAGTTGTGTTATAGTCATAATTCCTGGTTAGAAAACTTAGCTTCTCTGGGGATTCTGGTTTTGCTTAAAGAGAGCATGTCCAGCCAGGTTTGGAGGCTTATCCCTGTGCTTCCAGCAGTCTGGAGGGAGGCAGACAAAGCCACGAGGATCAGGAGTTCAAAGCTGGCCTGGGCTACGTAGTGTGGGGCTGCATGTGGCTCTGTTTCCATCTATCGGAACAAAACAGAAACCTCCATTGCCCCTCCACCCCCCGAACTGTTACAGGCCAAGGACACGTCTTGCTATCTGTAGTGTGCAACCGTGACACACAGGAAGTGAGGTCGGAATGGCATGATGGGGTGGGAAGGGGGTGGGATCAGTTTCCCTTGATGCCCTAAAGGCTCCACAGATGAGTGGCTTAACACAACAGACATGCATTCCCTCAATCCTGGACCCCAGAAATCTGAAATCATGGTGTTTGCGTAAAAATGGAGACACAGAATGTGGTTTCTCTGTTCCCCCAACACCATCTCACGATGAATTTTCGGGACATGGGTACAGAAGCCTGGGCACAGCCTAGGAGTGACCTCCACGCCTTGTGGAACCAAAAGTCTCAGGGACCCAAAGGAAGTGAGTGGAATCTCCTCACCGACGGACCTAGACAGAAGTAAGGGCGCCCACCAGAGCTGTGGGGAGTGCTGAAAACTATGTCTAAGTGTCCACAAGTTCCTGCTGGCTGTCATGAGGGGCAGGGTGCTGGAGTGGGGTGGGGTGGGGTAGACTCAGGGTCACCCCCTACAGCCCATAAACAATCAGCCTTTACTGCCGGGTTCTCAGGACTGTAAGAGGTGTGAAACTCCTCTCTATCTATGCTAGCTGGCCACATTTTAACTTAAATGACATCTGCAGTCACTCTAAGCACAAATAACACCCCACTCAGAGGTTCTGGGTGGGGCTAAATCCCTCAATTAAGGGTAGGCCATCAGAGCCGGCCTCTCCGAGGAGGTGATATTTCTCTTGGTGTAAACGCACAGTTGACCCAGTCATCTACTGACATGAAGGGGGGCGGGGAGAGTCCAGGGGGAAGACTCTAAGTCTGGGATTAAGACAGCAGCGTAACGAGTTTGGAGAGAAGGACAGCAGTGCTGGAATCCTAGCATTTCATTCAGTGGGGCTATCAGGGGGTGAGCGAAGCCTCGGGGAAATCTGGCCGCACAGTGTTCAGTACACCCCACGGGGATGAACGCTGCAGACAGGAGTGGGGGGCGTGGGGGCGTCCTTTAAGCTCAGATGAGAAACGGTGTCAGATCTGTGCAGTTCCAAAGCAGCGGAGTCCGAGAATTTAAGCTGTGTTTGTCACGGGGAGGCTTTAGGTGACTGAACTGTGTGCTGAGGAGATAAAACGAAGATGTTGGGGTCCCGGGTATCATGTCTGACCTGTGTCTATCTACCTGTAGCTGCCAGTTCTCTCTTACTGAATCTAGTCCTCTTGTCTGAGCCCACATTTATAACTTAGCCCTCATTCAGTTCCGCTGCTCCATTACATCCCACATTTTAGGGCAACAACCCTGTGGTGTGCAGGAATCCCCTTCTGCTGGGCACGTAGGTTGCCTCTGATCCCTCAAAGTTGTGTCAATAAAGACGAACCCAGACATCAATCCAGTTGCTCACTTACTTAGTTTCTTGAACAGAATTTAGGCATGCATCTGAGGCCTGCTCGAGGGAGGAGGGGGTGTAATCGGGGTGCGGAGTATTTTTACTCTTAAAGGACGGTGTGTATCTGCACTGCATGCTGCCATGGTTTCAGGGGCCCTGGGAATGGCCTGTTCTCCTTTCTACATCAGGACAGTCCCAAGGATCCCCCCTCCTGCCTCCTTCCTACTTCTTTCCTTCCTCTGCCTTCCTAAATTTAAATTTTTAGCAAGGATGAAAGCCATATGCCACCTTGTGTCATGTCTCTAAAAACGCCGAGCGACATTTTGGGAAGGGGACTGGACTGCCAAGAGCAGCTTGGATCTGGAAATAGCCCATTGTCTGTCTTGCAATATCTGTCCTTTGGTCCTGTGTCCAGCAGGAGGGGTGATTATAGCCTCACACCTGCCGACTCACCGCTCTCCATCTGGTCACACTAGTTCCTGGTGCCGAGGCAGAAAGGGAAAAGGGGTTGGCGAGGGAGATGGGATCTCACTTCCTGCCTCTGCTCGAAAAGCACCTATGAGGGGAAGTCCAGCCATTCTCAGTCACAAACTGTGGCAGAAACAGCTTGTGAGAAGTCTGAAGCAGCACACAACAAAAGGAATAGTGTCCTTAGTATGCAAGGAGCTTTTGCGCATCAAAAAATGAGTCCTGTTCTACTAAATGCATGAGAAAGCCACCAGCGACGAACACAGCATGGCAGAAAGGAACACTCAAAGGTGTGTGTTTCACCCATTACTAAATAAAGAGGAACGAGGCAGAGGAGAGATGGCTGAGAGCACTGGCTGCTCCTGCACAGGACCCAGGTTCAGCTCCCAGCACACACAGGAAGGCTCACAGCTGTCCCTGTGACTGTCGGGAGGGAAAACTACTACAGAAAAGCAAGCAGGGTCAGTGGCCTTAAAACGTGAGTGGGACTGGGGGGGGCATGGTGTGAAATTCCCAAAGAATCAATAAAGGACTAAGTTGAAAATTAAAAAATAAAATAAATAAAAATGAAATAAACGTGACTTCACCTTGAAATCATGCCTGCTACTTAAAGTGAGCAACATGGTGTTTCCCACGCCACGAGGTCATGGCTTTCCCAAGCCATGAAGGTGCATCTGAAGCATCTGAAGCTGTTGGACCAGCTTCCATGGTTCCCTCAGTTAATCCCGCCTGTGACCTGGTGCACACTGGGGGCAGTGTTACCTCCCAGGTGGATGTGGTGTACCTCCTGGGCGCTTTTCTGGAGACTTCCTTAAAAGTTAAAGGGAAGTAAATTTTTCTACATCTCCAGTAAGATTCAAAGGCGACTTAACCAGTATTTCAGCCTTTTGTCTTATTTCAGCCCTCTGTTCTAGGACAGTGAATTCACTGGTTTGCTCTTTTGAAAGCGTTCCAGACTTGGAGTTTTTAGTTACGTCTATTGATTTCTGTCCCCTTTGATATCTGTGTATGTTAGTGTCTGTCTTCTGTTTCCTCTGCTTGGACTTGCCTGCCCATGGTGCCTTCCACTGTGTCGTTCATTGGTTAATACAGACTTCCATTTCAGGAATTTCTCTTGGATACAGGAAAATCCTGAAGCAGGGGAGGCATCATCAACAGGGAACCAAAAGCTAACAGTGCTTAGATGAGAAGCCCTGAGCAGGAAGAGGAGGGCTGGGGAGATGGCTCGGGGGTAAGAGCGCTTACTGTGCAAACAAGAGGACCCAAGTTTGAATCCCCAGCATCCAAGTTAAAACCTGGCCTGTGACTACATGCATACCTGTAACCCCAGCAGCTCAGGGGTGGAGACAGGAGGATGGCTGGGGCTTGCTGCCTACCAGGCTGGCTCCAGACCCAGTGAGGAACCATGTCTCAAGGGAATGATGTGGAGAATAACAGAGACGTGCAGGCATTGTCTTCCTCTGACCTCCATACATGTGTGCACATGCTTACTCCATACCTACACACATGCATGCATGTGCGCTTATACTACACACACACTCACACACTCACACACACACACTCACACACACTCACACTCACACACTCACACACTCACACACACTCACACACCCACACACACACTCACACACACACACTCACACACTCACACACACTCACACACACTCACACACACTCACACTCACACACTCACATGCACGCGCACGCGCACACACACTCACACACTCACACACACTCACACACCCACACACACACTCACACACACACTCACACACACACACACTCACACACACTCACACACACTCACACACACACTCACACACACACACACTCACACACACTCACACACACTCACACACACTCACACACATGCACACACTCACACTCACACACACACACGCACACACACTCACACTCACACACACACACACACACTCACACACACTCACACACACACAGGAGAGCGACAACGGGACTTTGCAGAGAACTATCAAAGAACCACAGGCCACTAAAGAAAGGTGGGGCTGCCACAGGACTAAAGGAAGTTAGTCCACTGCAAAGGGGAATCACAGAAGGAAGAACAGAGACCCAAGGGGACAAAGGTGACCTTGGCAGTTTGAGACACACAAGTCAAAGAATAAGAAAAACAAACTGAGGTCATGGTAATTACTACAAAGAGAGGAAAGAGAGCGTGGAGGCAGGGCGAGTGTCAGGAGAGATGGGCTTGAAGAAAGCTCCATCTCCCTGGGATGTTGCTATGACAGGGACATCCTCCTGAGAGTGGCCTCGTGGGAACCTGGATGAGAAAAGTGTATAAGCAAGGGCCAGCTCTGATGCCAGGTCACAGGGCCGTGTGGGGAGCTCCTGCAGGCCAAGCTCTGACTCGTCTCTCTGGGAAGGAAGTGACCGTAGCAAGCAACGGAAAACTACTTGCTGTGGATGAGTGAATGGCCCTGTTTTCCTAAAGGGCAGATGAGCGACCTTCCCTTGCCCCCACCTATATCCTGCTGGCTATGCCAGAGCATGGTTAATGTGCATCTCACCAACATGGCTGCTGAAGGCTTCTTTGCTGCCGCGTCACCCACTATCAGAGCAGTGACAAATGTCTTCAGGGATTAATATCTCACTTAATCATAAGTGATATAATTTCATCATAATTCCAACCTAGGAAGTGGGACCCAAGGGCTTAGAAGGATGGAATGGATGAGGAGGGGTTGGAGAGATCGTCAGTGATTAAGAGCACTGGCTAGTCCTTCAGAGGACTCAGGTGCAGTTCCCAGCATCCAGGTTGGGTAGCTCATAACTACATGTAACTCCAGCTCCAGAGGACTCACGGGCCTTTTCTGGAGTCTGTGAATGACCATCTGCGTGTGGGTGCACACACACACACACACACACACACACACACACACACACACATCACACACATACACAAACATACACATATCACACACATATACACATACATAAACATACACATATCACACACACACATACATTCACACATACATACATGCACTCCCATATCACACACAAACATATCACATAATACATACATACACACATACACAAACATACACACATACATAAACATACACATATCACACACACCACACACACACACACACACACACACACACACACTAAAGTTAATTTTTTTTTATTTTTATTTTTTTCTAAGAAAAGGATAAGGGTCTACTCATGGCTATCTGGCAGGGACTAGAAGCCATGTGTGTGGCCCTTGGACAGTCCCCAGCCCTAGTCACTAAGATGAGCACAGCTGGCAATGTCCCGTGTGAGGGGGAACTCATCTCCAAGCAAGCACTGTCACACTCCAGCCCTGTGCCCTGTCCACTCTGCTCATCCAGCCCTCTCCAACCTCAGGGGAGGCCAAGACTTCCTGTGCCTTAGCTATCTTCTCATTTGCACACACTGTCTTAAACACTTACCTAAAATGTCAGCATTTTTGTTTTTCCTCGTCAATGCATCTGACATAGTCAGGAGCACCTGCCCAGCTCAGTGGTCACCAACACAAGAGAGTTTTGCAACCTGGCAAAGTCTCCAGAGAACTTTTGTGTGTTTGTTTTTATACATACATATATACATATATATATATATAATTTTTCTTATTTTACATATTGATTCCAGTTCTCTCTCCCTCCCATCCCACTCCCTCCCCACCCCCACCCCCACCCTCCGCCACAGGGAGGGTGATGCCCTCCAGGAGGGACCATCAAAATCTGTCAAGTCATTTGGAGTAGGGACTAGTCCCTTCCTCCTGCCTCTAGGCTAAGGGAGTCTCCCTCCATGGGGAATGTGCTCCCAAAGTCCTTTTGTGCACCAGGGATACATCCTGGTTCCACTGTCAGAGGTCCCTTAGACTGCCCAGGCCTTCTAACTGAGACCCATGTTCAGGGGGTCTGAGTCAGTCCAATGCTAGATTCCCAGCTATCAGTCTGGGGTCCATGAGTTCCCCCTTGTTCAGGTCAGCTGTCTGTGTAGGTTTCTATAGCCTGGTCTTGACCCCTTTTCTTATCACTCCTCCCTCTATGTAACTGGATTCCAGAGTTCAGCTCAGTGTTTAGCTGTGGGTGTCTGCTTCTGTTTCCATCAGCTACTAGCTGAGGGCTCCATGATGGCGTATAAGTCAGTTATTAATCTTATTATCAGGGAAGGGCATCTGCAGAGAATTTTGATTGCTATGACCCAGAAGAGGGCGGGGCTGATGGCAGCCTCTAAGTAGAGGCAGGATACAGCTTGAGAACCCTGTATGTTTGTATGCACACACAGAGAGAGTTGGTGTGTGGCGAAAGCTCATTGATATGTAACTCACAGAGACAATTCATTCAGTACTGCCACCAGCAGCTGGCTTCACGTTCTATGGAATGGCCTCCCTTTTCAAAGAGTTATCTTTACTTATGTGTGTATATGTGTGCACGCTGAAGCTGCGTGTGTGCAGGTGCCCATGGAAGCCAGAAGAGGGCACTGGATCCTCTGCAACTGGAGTTACAAGCATTCCAGTCACCCATGTGCATGCTGGGAACTGAGCCACCCCCACCCAGCCTCTGCTAGAGCAGCAAGTGCTCTTAACCACTGAGCCGTCTCTCCAGAGGGTTTCTACAAGAGTTTACAACAAATAGGATGCCTTTTTGTGGGTAGTGTTGCCAGGTAACCAGGATGCCTTTGGTCCCCTGAATCACAACCCTTGCCCTGATGCTTTCCTCCGGACTGCTACACTGTACCTCTCTGCTTATGCATCCCTTCCCTTAAGGTGCCACACTCGGGACTGCTTACAGCTTTGGCTTAACAAACACAGCCTCCAGGAACTTATTGCTGTCATTTCTTCCCCACAGGAACTGGTATCCATGCCTGGTCAAGACGGCAGACTTTAGTTTTAAATCCTGATAAATGCTGAAATGCTCTCTTCTCAAACTTCCGATTTATGCTCCTACCAGGAATGTGTATGTATGTTGCCACATCTTTATCAAAATGGGATAGCATCACATTTTTAAGTTTTATTCGGTCTGGAGGGTTAAATACGAATTTTTTCATATTTGTCCTGCCTGGCAGGATAAAGATACCTCTTGCTTCCAAAGGGCTTTCCAGAGAGAGCCAGCTCTTTTCAGCCTTGACCACCTGATGTGTAAGGGTAGGAGCAACCCATCTCAGAAAGCATTTTCTGAGCACCTACTCTGTGCCCGGCACAGGGCATGAAGCGTTCTCTACACAGTTAGTCTCCCACTGGCTAAGACCTCTAGAATTACTAGAGACAGTGACTTCAGCCATGAGAAGATGCCAGCGTGGGAGTTAAGAAAGAACCTGGGGGGCGGGGACCCTAGGGAAAGATGCCTGTTCCAACTGGTAGCTGAGCCCGGCACACACCTTAGTCTCGAGTCTACATCCGCATCCATCCACCTGGCCTACCCTGTCTTCCCTCTGCCACAGTGCCTGGTGTACAGCAGGCACTCATCCCACTGGGGTGTCGGCAATCGTCCTGGAAATCCCAAGGCTTGGAGGGGTGAGGCAGGTGGCTCAGCAAGCAAGAGACACAGCACAGTCAGAGCCGGTGGTGAAGTCCCCGGGCTTGTGTTTGACCCAGGCGCTCACTGGCAGTGTGACACACTCCTGACTGTTACTGAATGTTGCTGGGGAAGGGGAAGAGAAAGGACTCTGCAAATTCCAAGCCTTTCTTCTACCCTGGATTTGAGAGGCTGGAGCCTGGGAGACCCCGCTCCACCCCAGGCAGACTACACGCCCATCCCTTCCAAGCCTGTGGACCCTCCTAACAGTCTTTTTCCGCCCCGCCCATTAAGTGCCGCCCACCCGCCTCCCACAGAGGCTGGGTCGGGTAATTAGAAGTTTTTCTCTGGTTTGAGCCTCCCTCCTGTGTCTTTGCAGCAGCTGCTAGGCCTGGAGTGAGGCACAAAAGCTTCGCTATTGATTGTGTCTACAACCTGGGAGTGTGTGTGAGTGTGTGTGTGTGTGAGTGTGTGTGTGTGTGTGTGAGTGTGTGAGTGTGTGTGTGTGTGTGAGTGTGTGTGTGTGTGTGTGTGAGTGTGTGTGTGTGTGTGTGTGAGTGTGTGTGTGTGTGTGTGCACGTGCGCGCGCGTGCGTTCGCAGCCCAGACTGTGTATTGGGCCACCAGGCTCTTAGCCTCACCCCACCCCAGGGTTCATTACAGATTTCCCTTGGTGGCGCTGAGGGCTAGAAGGGGACAGGACCAGATGGCAGACAGGAGGGTGGCTGTCGGCCCTGCCTCCTCCTCCCCTCACCAAGCAGATGCCCTGGGAACGAGGCCCGGAGGCAGATACAGGATTAGAGGGGGAACTCCGTATCAATTAGTGTCAAAGGCCAGGCGCTGGGGGGAGGGGGCGGCCTGTTGGCCCCGGCTGGTGGGGGAGGGGCCTGAGAGCTGATGGTGGAGGGGCTGCTCCACCGCACGAGGCACAGGGGCTAAGACAGATTGACCCTCAGATAATTGGGACACCACCTGCCTCTCCTCCAAGCCTGAAGAGGAGAAAGGCCCACTTCCATCTTGCAGGTGCCGGCCTGGGCTAATCCTTCTGTTCAGGCGGGAATGTTATTATTAGGTGCTGTGTGGCATTAGTAACATCAGATTTACACAATACTAATAGGCATTGGGTTTTATTAATCTTGTTCATATTCTTGCAGCTGAGAACATACAAAAACATTCTTACAGCCAATGACTGGTATTGATCTCGCAGCTGAACACCGGGTATGGACCAGACACTAGGATGATGCCCATCTCATCTTCTCAATGGCCAGACAAGACTTTTGTTTTGCAAAGAAATTGGAGCCCAGAGAGGGGAGTCAGGTGACCTAAAGTCACACAGCCAATAAGGATGGATGGGTTGCCTTTCCCACTCAGAACTGAGCTCAGCAAATCAAAAAAAAAAAAAAAAAAAAAAAAAGCCGGGATTTTCGGGACTGCCTCTCAGGGTTCTCAGGGTGGGACTGGGGCCTCATTGGTTTAAAGGAATAATGCTCCTAAACCCTCCCTTTTTAATCCTAAAACATGCAAATAAATAAGCAACTAAAATAAACAAACAAGAGGGAAATGTGACTTTCAAATCCTAAAACCAAAATTTAAGCTCAGGCTGGTATCGCCGGACTGTGTGACCTTGGACAATTGTCCCAGCCTCTCTGAACTTGTTTCCTCTATGATGAAACCCCATAGCAAACGTGGCTGGATAAATGTCTACATCTTACCATGGAGTTACTACGTGGGCACTAAAAATGGTGGGTGAGATGAAAGGTTCACGTCTGTAATCCCAGCACTTGGCAGGTTGAGGCAGGAGGATTTCCACGGATTCTACACCAGTGTAGGCTACATAACAATACCTCAGCCTGTGTTGTTAAGTTATTCTAAATGCTCAACCCTCTTCCACACTGGCTAAGGAACAGATGGGGGGGGGGGGTAAATAAGAGAAAGGAATCATAAATCCCGAGATAGCCCTCAGTCACGGGATGCTAGGACTTTTTTCTTTGTACACCAGCTAAGTGTTCAGCACAGCACAGCACAGCACAGCACAGCACAGCACAGCACAGCACAGCACAGCACAGCACAGCACAGCACAGCACAGCACAGCACAGCACAGCACAGCACAGCACAGCACAGCACAGCACAGCACAGCACAGCACAGCACAGCACAGCACAGCACAGCACAGCACAGCACAGCACAGGTAGACGCTCGGGCCCGGGCTGCTGGGAAAGTGAGGGTTAAACCAGGGCCCCAAAGCTGACCGGGTGGCCCACTCAGGCGACCATCTGCCAGCCGGCCAGCTGCCAAGCGCCGCAGCCCTGCCCTCCGCAGGCCCCGCCCCGCCCGGCCACACCCTCGCCCTCCGCCCGCGCCGCAGCCGCAGGGTCGCCCAGGCTCCCTGGCTTTGCGGCCCCTTCGACCCCAGAAAAGCTGAAGGCCTGGCTGTGTGGCCGGGCCAGGGCTCAGTGCACACAGCCCGGGCTCCATACGCCCCGGAAGGCAGAACCCTCCCCCCCCCAGGACACCTTGAGGACCCAGCGGAGGCTGCGCGCTCCCATCCCCAGTCAGGGCAGTAGGGGCTTGGAACTGGGTTCGGATCTCGGCCCCACCTCCTACCCAGCGTCTGCCCTGCCCACTGCAGATGAACCACGACACTGAGGCCAGGGAGGTGAATGGGGGGTGTGCAGGGGAGGGGCTGTGCCCGGCTGTTAGCACCCACCCTTTGCTGTGTCGCCCCAACCCTGCATCTGATCCTCGCGCACCACACGACAGGAGAGAGAAGAGTTAAGCTGAGGGGCAGATGGAAGAGCACAGACTCCTCCTTGGAAGCTGCCCAAATGTCAGGCCCAGCAGCAGCCCAGGACGGCCAGCCAAAAGGAAGAGTAGGGACAGCTCCCAGAACAGATGGGCTAACCAAGGCACCAGGGGGCTGAAATGGCCGCCATAATCGTAATATCCCAAATTCCTCTGGTGCACTCCTGTTCTCAAAGCTCGTTCAAATCCATTATCTTATTGGAATCTCATGACTTCCCTGGACATTCGATGGCCGGCGGCTGTGAGACCCATCTGGCAGGATGAAGCCACCGAGCTCAGAGAGGTTAAGCATCTTATGCAAGGTCACACAGCTCATTTGTTGTCAGAATGCTGAACAAGAGAGTCGGGTCAAATCCAAAGTCAGCCATCCCTGCATTTGGAACTCCGTCCTCTTGTGTTCCAGTCTGGTACCCTTAATGGATGACATATTTAGTAATAAAATAGCCTCGGCAACACTAATAAAGTCAGTGTATGTCACTCGCTTTGTGGTAAACACTGACACTGCGTTAAGCACCTGATGTACAGTATTTCATTTAGTCCCCATTTGACCTTGTCTGAGGTTGACGTGACCATCAATTCCGTATTACAGCTCACGCAAGGCTCACAGGATGGCCACGGCTCGCTGAAGGACACGACTCTGAAAGTGATGTGTTCCATCCACGTTCCCATCTATAAAATGGGACCTTGGCTGCCGCAGGCTGCAAGCTTTCTCCATAGGAAAGCATTCTCCCCAGAAAACTTGGCATCCCCACCCTCCTAAGACAGCCAAGGTTTGGGGGGTCCAGCAGGCGGTCCCTTATAGAACTGCTATGGTTTACTGGTGTTTATACGCCATCTCCCTCCCAACTAGGTTTTAATGTAACTGGCAAGGCTGGGATCCGAAGCCCCAGGGCCACAGATGAGGTTTTATCTTCTCTGCCCTCAGGTGCACAGGCACCACCTCATACTGCTGAGGAAGAAGGGGGTGGGCCACGGAGGCAGAGTGCGGTCTGTCTGCGAAGACGGGACGGGCGGGGCCTCCCATTTTCTAGGCATTGCCTGCCATCTCCGTTTCTGCTTCTCCAGATCCCTGGCTTCCCCGCCCCCCCCCTTGCAGGAAGCTAGGTGACCCTGGGGGGACCTTGTAGTGTGAATGTAGTCTTTGCTTACATGTCACTCCTGACTCCCAGGAGGGCTGACTTGTGAAACAGGCTTGAACCTGGCCAGGGCGGGCAGTTTCCAGCCAGCTGGAGCCCTCTCTGTTTCTGATCTACCCTTTCTGCCAAAAGGATGTGCTGGCAGCATCTGTGAACCACAGGATGGGAAGCGGGAGAAATCCAAAGGAAGCCGGGCCTCCCAGAACACAGGCCTGTCAGGAGCAGCTGCCCCAAGCCCCACTGATTTTCTTCTTCTTCTTCAAAAGGGCAAGCTGGGGAGAGTTCGCCTCCGTGGGGCCCGGCCCTCACATCTGCTCCACAAATGTGTGGGACACAAAGGCATGCTTAGGGTCACATGTCATATAAAGCAATGCTCTGTAGGAGGCAGATGACTGCCAGGGGCTGGAGGCACAGGCCTCTAATCCCAGCCACTCAGGAGGCTGAGGTGCCACTGCCTCAGCGTTTACTACAATGAGGATTTTGAGAAGGAAGAGGAAGTAGTGGCCCCAGAACGCTACAGAGAAAGGGATGCAGAAGGGAGGGTGAGAAAGTCAGGTTCCAGAATGTCCTGACTTCCTTTTTGCTGCCCATGAAGACAACCCCTTTGGTCTTAGCTGTGGGGTGCCTCATTTTCAGAGGGGGATCTCTCTTCGTAACCTCTGGAAGCCTCCAAAAAAAAAAATAATAAAATCTCCAACCCATGAGGGCGGGTGAGTAGGGAAACAGGAGCTGGAGATGTGTATAAAGCTGCCCCCAAGTTAACTAGTGAACTACACAACTGCTGACTTCAGGCCTACTGACACAGTGTCAGGAATCAAGGTTCAGGCCCCACAGCGCACAGGGGAGGGGGCTGCAGGGGGCCGTGGGGAGGGGACTGCAGGGGGCTGTGGGGAGGGGACTGCAGGGGCTGGGACGGAATCAGGAAGTCCAGAGCTAACTGTGTGTGCGCTGTGATTGGACGGCATGAGTGTGGATGTGTAGCCATAGAGGTGGTTGAGAGGAAAAGCTGTATAACTGAGTAAACACTCAATAAGTTCTGGGTACAGTACCGTTAATATTCCCATCGACTTGGCCTCTCCCACTAGGAACAGCTGCCCTCTGTGGCCTGGGCGGAGAGCAACCCAGAATCCAGAGCTGGTCATTCGCACGCACGGCCCAAGCCGTGGGTGACCCGGAGGCCCCACTGTGGCTGTTGTCATTCAGAATGGGACAGAGGAGGCCAAGGCTGTGTCGTGACAAGGTTTGTCAGTCACCCTTCTATAGCCATGGGACAGATGACTATGATAGAAATTTGAAAGGAAGACAGGTGTATTTTGTTGGGATCTGGGTCTCCAAGGCGTTGGTGTTTCTGACGGGTTAGTCTATGCCACTGGGGGCCTGGGGAGAGGCAAGCAGTAACTTAGAGAAGATCTCATGGAATGTGGCTGCTCACCTCATGCTGGCCAGGAGGCAAAGAGAGAAGGAAGAAGTTTCCAGAAAGCCTGGCTTCTTGTGGTCTACTGTCTCTACCCAGACTTCATCTGCTTATGGCCTACGACTTTATCAATGTATTGACTGATGGAGGTAGAGCCCTCATCATCCGACTCAGTCACCACTCAGACACCTCTCAGCTCGCAGCCAAACCAAATTTAGCGAGGGAGCCTTAGGAGGGACATTTTTGAACTCACAGTATGACACTCAGGAAAGAAAGATCACACTATAATAGAG
Organism: Cricetiscus sungorus; assembly: GCA_030556225.1. Classification (NCBI taxonomy): domain Eukaryota; kingdom Metazoa; phylum Chordata; class Mammalia; order Rodentia; family Cricetidae; genus Cricetiscus; species Cricetiscus sungorus. The sequence goes on along the minus strand of JANBXA010000044.1, from coordinate 31,856,061 downwards.
TCATGTATGATAATGTTACCACCCTTACACCCACTATGTCATTGACACGATCGGCAAATGTGAAATAGTTAGGCTCCCATTGTAGCTTCTCAGTCCACGTTCTAATGCCCGTTCTCAGAATCTCCCAGAACTCAGGGATTAACAATCTCTCTCATAATGAAAGTGTTTTCATGTTTTGACAGGGTCTAACTGCGTAGTGTGCATCCTGGAACTCTCCATGTAGACCAGGCTGGCCTCAAACCCACAGAGATCCGCCTGCCTCTACTTCCCAAGTGCTATAGTCAATGGTGTGCATCGTCACCACACCTGGCTTCTGGATGCCGATTAGTGGCAGAAGAGTGTCCATCTTCGGATCATAAGCGCCTAGCACTGTGACCAGCTCCTAAAATGTTCTGTACACCTGCTCTTGGAGGAACAAATGAATATATGGGACAAATGAAATGGGACAATCGATTTGCAAATCCTAAACAAAAGACAAAAGAGATTTCACCCAAGGATCAAAGAATAGCTGGGGCATAAGACAAACAAAAACACTCAGAAAGTGTTCACCCATAAACACGGTGACCTAAGTTTCCTTCCCAAAACCCACGTAAAAACAAGTCCTTTAATTCCAGCATGAGAGGCAGAAACACATGCGCACACACGCACACGCACACGCGCGCGCACACACACACACGGGGGGGGGGGGATCAAAGCGAACCATACAGATGGTTGGAATTATTTTTTGTAGTCAGCATTCCATGAACACTAACACTATGTTGGGTAATAGAACTCAGTGATTTCTATTATCACCCCCGAAATGTTGAGTGGATTCTAGAAATACCTTAGGTTTTCAATTTTAAGTCATGTGGTGAAATGTGATTCCATCTAACCTAATCCTGCCTGGGACCTGAACCTTGGTCCCGTATATCCAGGCAGTGTGTGCCACCCCTCCCCCACCCATCACTTAGTGGCTGCCAGAGTTATTAGTTTGACTACCAAAGTCCTGTCACAGTGCTGTATGTCAATTAAACTTTATTACTCTTGGTACCAAAGCACGAGCAACCATTTGTATCCTTTAGTCCAAATGTGTGTGCACAGCCAGAAGGCACCTCATGGAGACACAGAATGTTCCTTAGGAGAAAGGGGTGCTGGGCGATGAGGCTGGGGTCCCACGGCTGGACCGCAGTAGGCACTCACTTAGGTTAGATTCACCCCCACCTCCAGCTGCTTCTTGAGAAAACTCACAACCAATGTAATTACAGCCCAAGGACAGGGCCAGGCATGGCTAGCTGGTTTATAATCACAGAATCTATGTTTTAAAGGTAAACACGTTTCCCTTCCTCCTTTGTGCTTTCCTTTCCTGGATATGTCTCTTGTGCTAAAAACAGTGTCACCCACCTGTAGCCTCTGAGCTGGTCTAACAAACGTAGATTAACAGCTCTGGGACCGTCGCTACGAGGCAGTCTCTGCTAACATGGGGGCCACTGCCGGCGGCTGTTAATTCATTGAGGATGTGTGGTTTCTTGATTCCAGTGTTTGGCTGTCCAGGGAGTCGTTATGCTGGGAATGGGATAGGGGGTGCTAATCACAAGTGGATGGCACTCTTTGGTTACAGATGGCAAGGCCACATCCAGCCTGGTAATTGCTCATGCCTAGCCGTAAGGAGAGCCAGCTTGAGAAGTATTGCTTCTTCCCGTAAGATGGCCCGAGGTGTGAGGCTGGATCTGCACGGTGCTGCGCAGGTTTCTGATGTGTGCGTGTGCCGGGCTCATTCTAAGCTTGATGTCTCCAGTTTGTATTGTGGCCGTGCAGGAGATTGATATGTCCTATTCTGTGGCTGATAAAACTGGGCTTGAGGGAGTGAAATCCCACGGTAGAAGAGCCCTCGCTGCTCTGAGTATCAGCCTCCACGGCACAGTGTGATGTCTCATGCACCAAAGTGCGGCAAAAAGAGCAGCCCAGACAGAGTGGAGCAGGGAGGTCCTTCCCAGGGCCTGGCATTATTTTAAAAACGTCTTTAAAGTGGTATTCCACTATTCAGCCCTGGCTGTCCTGAAACTCTCTATGTAGAACAGGCAGGGCTGGAACTCACAGACATCCACCTTCCTCTGCCTCTCCAGTGCTGGGTTTGTAGGTGTGTGCCACCACAGCCAGCTAAACTTTACCTACTTACGGTATTGTATGTGAGTGTGGGGGGAGAGTGGGGTTCCGGTGTCGTCCAGTGATGGGGGATGTCCTTTTGTATATGTTTCTCTTATTGGTTGATGAATAAAATACTGATTGGCCAGTAGCCAGGCAGGAAGTATAGGCGGGGCTACCAGTGGAAGGAGTAAAGGGAGAGAAAGCGAAGCTGTAAGAGAGATGCCATGTAGAGACCAGGAAAATAGGACGTACCAGGCATTCACTGGTAAGATAAGGCCATGTAGAAATACATAGATTAGTAGTTATGGGTTAATGCTTAAGATAGAGCTAGCCTGTAAAAAGCCCTAGCCATCAGCCAACAGTTTATAAATTAATATAAGTCTTTGTTTGTTTATTTGGGGCTAATTGGCTGCGGGACCAGGCTGGAAAGAAACTCCAGCTACAGTCCAGCCTGGGCCACATGAGACCCCATCTCAAGAAACCAAAAACCAACCAGGAGAAGAAGGCCCCTGCCCTGTAGGTATTGTGAGTTAAATGAATGAACGCATTGATGTGCTCAGAACAATGCCTGGCGTGAATGCCATTTTCATAAACAACTCAACTCTTCTTTTCTCATCTCAAAAATGGAAAGGAAAAATTAAGTCTCCCCTTTCCCAGTGATTCCATAATTTGAGACTCTTTAAAAATGCAGTGCACAGCAGTGCAGATAAGATAAATCTCCGTTAGGCTTCATACAGGCAGGACACAGCTGGGGAAATGAGAGAGGACCAGGCCCGAGTAGTCTACACACACACACACACACACACACACACACACACACACACACACACACCCCACACCTTCCGCATGACGCTCAGGTGATCCACGTAAGACAAAGCTAGTAGTGCCCGGGTCCAAGAAATAGCTCTGGCTTCTGGCCGGATCCTAGCACCCAGCTGGCAGCACACCAAGCCAGAAACAGTGCCCGGATGGATGCAGGACGTGTCCTCCGTCACTTGCCTGAGCGATTGTGGGATGTGTGCTCTCAGCTCTGCATCCTCATATCTAGCAGCGAGCGCCCTGGCCCTGTGCCCTATTCTTATGGCTCCTTCACATCCCAGCAGAGAATTGGAACAATGTCACCTGCCTCCCAAGATGGCCTCTCAAGTCTTCTGAATGGCGTCCTGTATTCAGCCCCTTCAGCACTTCATGACCCAATCACACCTACTGTCCACCCGGCGTGTGCCAAATGTTAAGCTAGACGCTTTCCCAGGACACGCATAGCCAAGTCCTTTTACCCTCTGAGCCCCCACATCCCCAGACACTGACCACCGCTCTGCATCTGCCCACAGTTCTTAGCAAATACGAGTTGGGGATCACTCATGTCTTGAGCCCTTCGCTGTGACTGGAGCACGGAGATGAATAAGACAAGGCCCTTTGGCCAAATGTATACATCCGCACACTAATTATCATGTTCTACGATGATTCCTCTATTGACACTTCTAGCTCTCAGTCTAATGGTTTATGTATTTATCAGTAATTATCAGAGCTGGTTAGCTGCCGACTAGCTTCTTAAGCCTCGGGCCAGTGACATCACCTTCTGAGACACTGTTTGCTCCCTGCCAAGTGTGCTGTGGTGGGGAAAGGGACCCTGCTATGAACATAAGATACTGCACACTGCCCATGGCATGCATGGCAGGTCTTCAATATTTAGTACTTGATGCCAGCCTTCAAAAAACAAGCCCTTCTCCAAGAAAAAGGAAGACATATCATAAGCACTACAGCCTCCTTGACCTGCACCAGTGACAGGCATCACTAATGGATGATGGAAGATGTCATTCTGTAAATATGTTTCTCATACTGGTTAATGAATAAAGCACTGTTGGCCAATAGGAAAGCAAGATAGGCGGGGCTAGGAGACAAGGAGGAAAGAGGAAGTAGTAAGGAGGAGTCAGCATGGAGAGCCTGGAGAGAGCAGCATGCGAGGCCGTTGCTCCCTGGTAAGATGAGCCACGTGGAAACACTTAGATTAATAGAAATGGGTTAATCATTAAGTCAGAGCTAGCCGATAAGAAACAAGTAACTGGCCAACAGCATTATATCAAATACAGAGTCTCAGCGTGTTATTTGGGACTGGCGCGGTGGTGGGACCAGGAGGCCGGCGGGAAAACATACTCGTTACATATGGATCTTAGATGCAGGCCCGAAGCTACCTCAATACAGTGCTCCTGGCAGGCATTGCTAGTTGATTGTAGCTGCTAAGATTTAAGGAGCTCTGGGCTCTGTCCCGTTGCTAGGCATAGTAACAGGGTTCAGTAGCCTGGCTTTCGCTCTAAGGAGCATCTCATTCCTCTTGGAGCACTTACCTTGGGTGTGGGATAACCAGCTCCTGAGTTGTGCGAGCCTCAGGCTCAGGTGCATGCATCAAACGCCCGTTAAACGTGGGTACCAAACAACATGCTCTGACAGCACAGTCGCACCCTTTCTACTGATTCACTTGGAGAAGTCGCTGCTCATCCTCCGGTAACTGTTCCCTCTCAAGAGATGCAGTGAGTCTCGGAGGCCTGGGGTGGGAGGGGGGCTGCTTGGGGACTACCACACGCAGGAGGGCAACACTCTGAGCTCTTCGCCTCTGTGGATCTCCCTCTCTCTGTTTTCCCTATTGTCAGGCCAGGGCTCTACCTTCTCTGCCCAGGGAGGCTGTGCCAAGGCTGCAGACAGGAAGGATGAAAGCAAGTCTCAGTTTCTGCTTTTTAGAAGCCCTGCAGGCCTTGGCGGGTGGGACTTAAAGAGAGGCTCAAAGAAAAACAAAAAAAGAAAGAGTCCCCTGAGCAAGGCGATTGCTTCTAGGAGGGAGTTGGGGGGTGAGGACCAGTCAGGCGCCACATGGGCAGGGATGATGTACATCGCCATGGTAACATGCTTCAACTGATAACCAACGGCTAGAGAGAGCTCTACCAGGCTGGACAACCTTGGGCAAATAGAATAACCTCTCTGATCTTGCCTTCACTTGCCACATGAAGCCTGTTTTCAATGATGCTGAGTGTGAGGATAAACAAGTGGAAATGGATGGTAAACCCTGGTGTTTAAGAAACGTCTATCGGCCCCACTGTCTACACCACTTGTGGTTTAGTTCACACCTCCCTGGGGCGCCATCTTGAAGTTTAGCTCTGGTCAAGGACATATGTAAGGGTCTGGAGACAACCCTTACAGTGATGAGAACTTGCTGTTCCTACAAAGAACCTGGGTTCAGCTTCCAGCACCTCTGCGGGACCTCACAATGGTTACAGCTCCAGGTGCAGGGGATCTGACGCCCTCTTCTGACTTCCATGATCTCCATGCATTCACCTGGTACGTATACGCAGGTGAAACACTCATAAAATTAAAACAAATAAGTCTAAGAAAGAGCACATAAGAATAACAGCTGACACCCGCTGTCTCCTTTCCCTGAAGACTTATCCCATTTTATAGCGTGAGCACAGGGCACGGAGCAACGGTGAAGGCCACGCCTTGCAGGGATCAACATAATCACTGGGTAGGAGTGTGGCCCCTGAGTATCACCTTCAAGGTCCCCAAGGCGCCAAGGGACGTTTGATAACCCTCTTTCTAGGATAGCTTTACCCAGTTGGGCTGTCTGGTCCTCCTTCTGGGTGACTTCCTGAAGCGGGAGGGGCCGTCAATATCCTCCCACTTCCCCAGGCCCAAGAGGTAAGCCTCAACTCAAGACAGGCTCTTCCTCTTGCCCCTGAGCCCTGAAGAATCACACAGGATCATGGTGGCAGGACATGGGAGCCTTGGAGGTGACACCTGAGCTGCAGACCTCGTCGATCCCTGCAAGGCCATGGCATTTGCCAAGGCCTTAACTCCTCTGAGCTCCCCGTTCACGTGCTATGAAATGGAGATCTTGATGCGGAGGGCTGGGGCTGACACGAGGTGAAATTATGACTGTATGTCACCTGTATGTCACAGAGCCTGCTTTATGAATGGGAGAAGTTCACAGCCATGTTCTGTAACCGCTGACTTGTGTGGCCTTGCCCGAGTCACTTTGCTGCAGGTCGTGGCCTTGGTTCTGTTTATGGCGGTGGTAATATCCATTCTGTGTTCTGACGGCTAATTATTCATAAATGTATCACCCAAACCCAAGTGCAAGCAGCTTCATATCGGAGGCACTTTATTAATTGTTAGGCCGGGTGACGGCACGGGCAAGCAACCAAAAGGCAGATGTGAAATCCCTTGACACAGGTGTAAGGAAAGGACCATGGCAAGGGCTGTGATATTTTTTTTTTCTGACAGGAATGAAGTAAATACAGTCATGAAAAATCTCCAGAGCAAAAATAAATCTGCAGGAAGAAAAGCCAAGGTCTCTGTGTCCTATTTTGGCTGCTGTTTAGGTTTTGAGGCAGGGTCTTTCTCTGTATCCGGGCTGAACTTGAACTTCAAATCTCCTTTAGGCCCTCAAGTGCTGAGACTACAGGTGTGTCCCCCTATGCCTGGCTGTTAAGTCTTTAGGAAGAAATCAGGATTAGAAGGTTGAAGCAAATATTCTTAATTAGCAACTTTTTATCATTAGTTAAACAAAGTAAATCTTGATAAGTATTAGTTGGATGGGAAGATGGACAGATGGGTAAGTGGACGAACGGATGAGTGGGTGGGTGGATGGATAAGTATTTAGACAGGTGGATGGGTGTGTGCATGAGTTGATGGATGGGTAGGTAGATGGATAATTGGGTAGATGATGAATGAATGGATGGGTAGATGGATAGATGAAGGAGTAGAGGACTGGCTGGGTGGATATGTAGATGGATAGAAGGCTGTATATCTAGATGGGTGGATGAGTTGATGTGAAAAGGGTAGTTTGAAAACAGATGAATACCTGGAGAATAAACATGTCTGCATATTGGATGAATGAATGAATGAGTGAATGAATAAAGGATAGATGAATAGAAGGACAGATGGATGGATGTAAAACTAGATGATAGACAAATGATCAATGGATATAAGCTGTATCATGAAAGAATGTTCAAGAAACAAATAAAGGACTGGGTCCAGTTCTCAGCAATCATGAGGAATCGTGTATATGAAAAATGACCGTAACTGCCCAATGTCTGTGCTTAGGTGAACCGGCCTGGGGTAGATGCTGCCTAAGTGAGCTAGCCTGGGGTAGGTGGCCTCAGTCAAAACTTCCTCTCCTTGCGTCTATTTCCTGGGAAAACTCGCCTCCAGGAAGTCTGTGACATTAGTTTGAGCACCAGGCAGTGCTGAAGGATGGATGTCCCCAGTCTTGTTTTTCCCCGCGCCCCGCGGTGGCACCAAGATGGAGCAGGATGGAGCCATGTATTGGCTAAGAAAACCGCTTGTCGAGTATTTCCATGTTTGCATATGGTGCCCCAATTTCCTTCCTATGCCTGACAAGCAGAATGGGTGTGTGAGACAGTGTCACCAGCACAGGATTCAAACCTTAGCTCTCACAGTAGCACTACCTAACTGGGGGACCTTGGGCCACCTGCCTACCTCCCCGGTCTTCTCATCACAGTTCCTCCTAGCTACTGATTGCAGATAAAGTATTTTTCTCAGGGTGAGGCAAACACCAAGTACTCAAAAACTATTATCAATAGTTAGTTATGATTAGGGCTTTTGATGGATGAATTCTGGAGGTGATAAAATCTGGATTTCCTATACTGTGTGCCTTGGGCAATGCCCATGACTGTCTTTCTCCACCTGCACAGTCAAGCACAGATCTCTCTGATTCTCAGGTTCAAGATTTACCCCAATCATGGATAAAACCTCAGTGTGTCATATATGTCTCTCTACTCCACGCTCATACTCTCTTTGGACATGGACTTGAGTGGCCGAGGGCAACCATGTCCATACTCAAGTCCCAGCAAGAATCAACAACCATCCCATCTCTGTTTTACAGGCCAGACACCTGGGCTTAGGGACAGCTAAGGACATGCTAGTGGCCACTCTGGTCTTAATGAGCATCGGCTAGGTGAGTGGGAGCCCACCATTCACTCTGGTGGGGTGGCCAGGGGGCTTGGAACATAGAGCACAAAATGTGGAGAGCTGTATATAGCAGGTGGCCCTTTGGATCCAAGTGTGGGTATCAAACATCAGATATCTTTAGCAGCAAGTCACCTAAGCCACAGATGGGATCTCTGTGACACCTGTTTTATCCCGAGACCCCAAGGAAACACCAAACACTTGCAATTGTCACTGAGACCCTAGTCTCAGCTCCTAAACTAAATAAGACCACTGCAGGAGGATTGATGAGTTGGTTTATTACATTCTGGACCTCCCCATGGTGAGGTGACCAGATACCCTGATGTATACAGAGGCAGCTCTGGCATACAGCCTGTTCAGTAGCTAAAGGTGTCGTTTCTTCCCTGCTTCTGTGGGTCTACACTAGAGGTATGCCCTTGCCCCATGGATTCAGGGATTTGTAACTCAGAGGGATAGAAAAACAAATATGGAACAAAAGATCTGGCATCTATGTCTATGCCAAATCACTGTAAGAGCTGTTTCCTTTCCTGTAAAATGGACATAAAATTGATATTTACTGTTGTAAAAACTGAGTGACACCCACAGTAACAATTTGACTAAAAAGCAGGATGAGGATGTGCCTTCTTCCATAGTCTAACTTCAGGCAAATCCGTTCCATGCCTCTGAGCTTCATTTGTCTGTTTGTGAATGGGGAATGGATCGATATTTTTGCCTCTTTCCCCAGGGACCTCTGAGCCTTGGGATGTCTTGGGACTGGGTGTCAAGGATGTCAGCAATAGTTCTTAGGTTTTCTTTCTGATGCGTTCTGAGACTCCACACTTGTTCTGTGCTAGGCCTCCCTGTCCCTAGGTTACCGAGGCTGTTTCAGTCCATGAAATGTGTCCTTTGGACGCCCCTTCACCGGCCTGTGGACGGATCGCCGTGATGAGGTGTCAGTGCTGCGTAAAGGGTGGGGTGGAAGAAAAGTACCAGGATGATAATGTCCTCTCATTTCTGCTCCGAACACCCTGTTACACGGCCTCGGGTCCACACAGCACCAGCACTCAGACACCCACTGCATCTCTGGGAGTGGCCAGGGCTCCAGCATCACCTGCCACCTGGCCACAGCAGAGGCTGGGGCAGGGGAACTGGACAAACAAAAGCCCATTGTCCTCTGCTCTGGAGGCTCTGAAACTTGATGCCCAATATGGCCTAGCTGCTCGCCTGCTCTGCTAGGCACAGTCTGGGGGCAGATGGGCATCTCATTAGGGTCCCCAGGGAAGTCCGTGGACAGCATATGCCACAGGAGACCCCGATGGGGCAGGAAGGCGCCTGAGGTGGCAAGAGAGAGCTGGAGTTTGGTCAACCGACTGCAATAGAGATGTTTGTTCAAACCCGAGACCATGGCACTGGACCCAGAGCTCACAGAGCCTGTTCATTTGTTTGTTTGTTTGTTTGTTTGTGACAGTCTCACTATGTAGCCTCAGCTGACAGGGAACTCACTATGTAGATTAGGCTGGCCTCAAACCTGTCTCTGCCTCTCCAGTGTTGGAATTAAAAGCATGCATCACTCCCTGCTTTCTTCCTTTAAAGGTTTTTATTTTTAATTATGTGTATGTTTGTTTGGGACTATGTACTTGTGAGTGTGCAGTGCCTGTGGAGGCCAGAAGAGGGTGTCAGATCCCCGAAGCTGGAGTTACGGGAGGTTGTGAGATCCCGAAAGTGCATGATGGGAACTGAACTTGGGTCTTCTGCAAGATCAACACATTAACTGCTAAGCCATTTCCCTAGCTCAGGGTTCTCTCTCTCTCTCTCTCTCTCTCTCTCTCTCTCTCTCTCTCTCTCTCTCTCTCTCTCTCTCTCTCTCTCTCTGTGTGTGTGTGTGTGTGTGTGTGTGTGTGTGTGTGTCATGGCGTATCTCTCTCAGCAAGGAAGTAAAGAAATGACAATATGCACTCGTATTTATAAATTATGCATACGTTCTGTTGTTACGAATATTCTAAACCATGTCCCCCTGGGCCTCAACCTGTAAAGGACACTGAAGGACCTCCAGACTCTTCTGCCCTGCCGTTCCTTACGTCTTCTGCTTCCTCATCTGCACTTATGGCTGTGCTAGATTTGTTCCTTGCTCTCACATTTAATTCCTGTACTAAGTCCCAGGACCCCACGAAGACTGTGAAAGATACTGTCCCTGGCCTCTGCTGTTCAAATTCTTCTCCCCTGAACCCCATAGAGCAACATTATCACTTCAGTATATTGGTATTTCTGGTCAGTTTGGCTTCTTTGTAACAAGTACCCGAGTTAATTAAACTCACAGAAGGAAAAAGGTTACCTTGATACAGTTTTGACCGATTGAACTCAGGCCATTCAGCATAGTTGAAGGTGCCTCTACCCCCCTAAGCCATCTAGCTGGCCCACGCCTCTCTTCCCACAAGCCTGTAACTGTCGTCCAGGCTTCCAACTTTCTGGCTAAGCTTAACTTTTAATGAAGCTGGTGAACAGTGAGTGACCAGGCTGTGGGCGTTTCTGCTCTGTGAAGCTGCAGGCAGGATCTGAGCTCTGAGATTCCACCAAGTAAAGGATTTTCCACATGTGATACATTCATGTCCAGAGGCTCTCACTGCTTGTTTTCAGCAGACACATGTGGACATGAATAACTTAATAACTGTTTTAGGCTTCAGCCCATTCCTATAGTTGCCTGGGTGTTGTTTCTATGATATTGTAATTCAGAATTTGTATTTTAATGGAATTCCACATAGAGGTTGTAGTGTGCGAGAACTCCTTCTGCAAAATTTCAAGGTGAGGAGAGAGAGAGAGAGAGAGAGAGAGAGAGAGAGAGAGAGAGAGAGAGAGAGAGAGAGAGAGAGAGAGAGAGAGAGAGAGAGAGAGAAGACTCATCCCCCTGACACCATGGGAACAAAAGTCACCACCATGAGAGTCAGGTTGAAAAAGCATCCTTCTCAGTGTCCTGATCTGATGATACACAGCCAGAGAGACTGGGAATGTCACTGTCTCACTTTAACACAGGGAGGAGCTGCCCTGCTCAGAATCACCCCTGGCTTCACTGGAGTAGGGACAGGAGCAGATTGGGATGGGGTCCCCTGGGGACAGATTAGGAGTTTAGAGTCTGGGGACACTTTCCCAGGCTCACAAGGTTCCCCTTGTTCTAGCTCCTGTTGCATCCCGGGAGGCATCTTCTTTAGCTGCCACTCCCTTCTCTCTCTCCCTCTACTATTCTTCAAACACCCTACGCAGGCTCCCAGCCCAGGACCTGTTCATGGCTGTTCCTTCTAACTCGAATACTTTGTCCCCAGTTGCCTTCATAGCCTACTCCTTCTCATCCCGAGTCCTGACCACTATATGCCACAAAGTGGCTCCCCCTCCCCCTACACCCCTTTCTTGTCTTCTTTGCAAGGCTGGCCATCACCTGACCATCCATCTGTTTATTGATTCGGTGCTTCATTCCCTATCCATTTCTTCTTCTACCCTAAGAGCCGGGACTTCCCATCGCTCCATCGCTACCGGATTGTGCAGTATTATCTCAATGAAACCCCTGAAGGTGTGGATAGTGAAAACATAACTCAGAGTCACAGCCAGATGCAGCTGCTTCTGCTTAGTGCCTCTCCCTGTTGGCAGTGCTACACCCGATGTCTGTGGGCTCTCTGCCATGTGTCCCCATCATCACTGATTGCTCAGAATCCATTTATATTAGCCATCTAGACCATGAAAGACAAGAAACCTAATGGCCCACACCAGAGACAGTGCCCTTGAGCCAGCAGCACTCGGGGAGGGCTGGGAATTTTGTATTACATGGGCTGTTCCTTTCCCGTGTCTCCAGGTGACGCTGTAAACCGCCCCCCCCCCACTGGTAATGCCCTCTCTGGATGGTTTCTCCAGCTTTTATTCTTGAGAGAAGAAATGGACTCTGAGACCCTCCTGAGTACAAACACCCTAATTCCTTCCTCCTCATCACATCTCGCTGATAGATTAAATTAATGAAAAGATAAGGTCATCTGCATTTCACAGGTCAAATACTTATGGAGAACTGAGGACAGGAGCAAGTGACCCTGTGCTGTGCCGGGGTCTCTCCCGTCTCGGTTGGAACTATATCGCCGTGCACTCCTGTCCACCCCCATCCGAGTACGTAAGCGGGGCCACACAGAGTCCTGTGTTTGTGGTTTGTGCCTCCCTTTCTGCAAACTGTGACACCCCTGAAGAGAGTTGCCACACTTCATGCAACTTCTCCTCCCTGACGGGCCCAGCTTGAAGGATATAATAAAAACTGTGATTTATTATTGATAACGAGAGCGAACACAGAACAAGCCCTTCCTGCGTGCCAGGCAGGAACCATCCAGAAATGAGCTCGTTCAGTCCCCTCAATGGTTCTCTGAAATGGTTGCTATTATTAGCCCATTTTATGGATGAGGGACTCAAGATTGAGGTCGAGCCATTTGCCAGAATTCTCCCAGCCAGGGAGTGTTTGTAGATAGTAGATAGTAGAGAACCATTGATTCTGCTTCTTTGCTGGGAAGATTCTGCACACAGTTCAGCAGAGCTCAGGTTCTTTGGAGAACTGCAAAGTCACATGCAGAAATGAACAGAGGCACTTGAGGTAACAATGTCAGGTCTGATGCTGACACTTGTCATCCCCATGCTTTGGAAGCAGAGACAGGCAACCCTCAGGGTGCACTGGCTAGCCTCTCCCTGACTGAAGAGAGGCAGGAAACAATTAGGGCTGCAGTGGCTACTCTCCACCTGACTGAGCATGTTCTAGACAGATATGTGTGTGCACCAGAACATACATGTGCAAACACAGAGACAGAGAGACACAACCAAGAAGCACAGACAGACACACAACACACATACATGGTGGTTACAGGCACAGAGGCACAGGCACTTGCACTCATACACACACACACACCACACACACACACTCACATTCACACACACCACACACACACAGGCACACACACACACACACACACACACACACACACACACCACACTCACACACACACACTCACACACACACACCACACACACACACTCACATTCACACACACCACACACACACAGGCACACACACACACACACCACACACTCACACACACACACTCACACACACACACCACACACACACACACACACACACACTCACATTCACACACACCACACACACACAGGCACACACACACACACAGGCACACACCACACACTCACACACACACACACACTCACACACACACACACACACTCACATTCACACACACCACACACACACAGGCACACACACACACACACACTCGCACACACACACACACACCACACACACACACACTCACATTCACACACACGCACACACCACACACTCACACACACACACACACACACACACAACACACACTCACACACACACTCACATTCACACACACCACACACACACAGGCACACTCGCACACACACACACACACCACACACACACACACTCACATTCACACACACGCACACACCACACACTCACACACACACACACACTCACACACACACACAACACACACTCACACACACACTCACATTCACACACACCACACACACACAGGCACACACACACACACTCACACACACACACAAACACACACACACACACACACAAACACACATACACACACACACACACACACACACACACACACACACACACACCAGAGTCTTGGCATGAAGGACAGGCAAGACCAGGGACTCTGGGCACCCAATGAGCATCCTCTCATGCCTCACCAGAGTCTTTATAACAAGCCATTGAAAAATTCGTTAACCCAATTCTACCTTGCAGGAAGACAGAGCCAGCTTTCCAGAAAGGAGGGATGGGTTTTTAATTTATTGTGACCCTGTACCATGCCTTATGTACATGTGGAGCATAAGGTCCATGAATGGGGCCTCTTTCCTCCTTAAAGAAATTAGAGTCTAGTGTTGCTGGAGTCTGGAAGCGTCTGATGGCATTCGATCTAAATTCCCAACCTCTAATGGATAGCATGCCTATTCCTCGAGCCAGACAGACGTCTTTATCTGGGGAGCCTCACCCTGACACCAGGGAGAGTTTGTTTGCAGCCTGTGTTGTTCAATGGCATTGATTAGAACCCTGAGAGTGTCAGAGAAAAGTGGAGCTGGGAGAGAGCTGTGCTCCCCACCCCCCACTGGAGTCTCCCATATGTCAATCAACCCATCCAACATCCCTTGACCGCTTCCACACCCTGCTTCTTTAAAGATACCACATTTGCCAAGCAAACGCAGAAGAAATGTCACAAAGGGCCCCCACCACTAACCCACGTGTGCCATTCAGCAAATTTCAATCTTTCACATGGCAAAATGTTTGACCCCAGTCATGTCATTCCCTTTTCCCAGAAGAACACGCGGTCTTGGCTAGGGCAAGCATTTGCTGTGACCCTCAGGACATTGGTTCTTAACCACAGGTTGTCAGAAAAGCACCATCCAAATGTCCCTCGCCCTGATCCCAGGGATGGAGCCAGCACAAATGTGTTAAGCGATTGCTTGGCACCAAGGGGAGTCTCAAATTAAATGGTTCAAAGGCATTCCCCCCCAACCGCCCCCCTGCTTTACAATTTGACCATCTTTCCCCTCATGCAGTAAAAACTCCAATAGTTTGGAATTTATGATCCTTCAGACAGGAATTGGGCCCCAGTCAGCTTCTGGAGTATTCTGCATGGAAAGGATTTTTTGAAGAAAATTAATAGCTTGCCAAACAAATAGCAAAGGGAATGCACACTCTATTTAAGCGTGGCTGCTGTTCTAGCCCTTAACAAACACTCACGCATCCGCAAACAATTCATATGCTAATTCCTAATGATTTTTACATGTTCATTAAGTCCCCAGCTACGGCTATTTATCGATATGATTATTACGGTTTGAGCTGCTTCAAAGGTAAGGTTTTCTGCTGATCATGAACTTCTTAGATACAAACTTTTTGAGGCTGAGAGATTAAAAAGGAATTAAGGGGACACCTAACAATGTGACTCTCCCTTGTGTGGGTAAGAGCAAGGTCTCCCTGTATGTTGTTGACGGTATTGATTCTTGGGGTGCAGGGGGCGGGGGAGGGAATGTCCTGCCAGGTGCTATATGTGGAGGTCTGACTGTGCTGAACTTTTTTTTTTGGTTTTCTTAGAACCAACCCTGTAAGGATGTCCATTCTAAATAGTTACTCACATTCCCGCCTCCCTCTCTTTCTCCCTCCCTCCCCCTCCTAGCCTCCTCTTCCTCCCCCCATGTATATATGTGCTCTGTGTGTGTGTGTGTGTGCGCTCTCTCTCTCTCTCTCTCTCTCTCTCTCTCTCTCTCTCTCTCTCTGTGTGTGTGTGTGTGTGTGTATGTGTGCTCTGTGTGTGTATATGCTCTGTGTGTGTGTATGCTCTGTGTGTATGTGTGTGCTCTCTCTCTCTCTCTCTCTCTCTCTCTCTCTCTGTGTGTGTGTGTATGTGTGCTCTGTGTGTATATGTGTGTGTGCATGCTCTCTCTCTCTCTCTCTCTGTGTGCTCTGTGTGTATATGTGTGTGTGTATGCTCTCTCTCTCTCTCTGTGTATGTATGTGCTCTTTGTGTATGTGTGTGTGTGTGTGTATGTGCTCTGTGTGTATATGTGTGTGTGCATGCTCTCTCTCTCTCTCTCTCTCTCTCTCTCTCTCTCTCTCTGTGTGTGTGTGTGTGTGTGTGTGTGTGTGTGTGTGTGTGTGTGTCCTTCTGTTTTACTCAGCTTCAGCTGTCAAATTGACACATCTCAGGGTCACCTGGGAAGAAGAGTCAGTCTCAATTTAGGAATTCTGTCCCTCAGATTGGACTGTAGGGGCATTTTCTTGGTTAATGATTGATAAAGAAGGGTACAGAACACTGGTTAGGAGATCCTGGATTGTATAAGAAAACAGGCTGAGCAAGCCATGAGGGGCGAGCCAGGGAGCAGCCATGGCCTCCGCATCGCATCAGTGGGTTCCTGCCTCCAGGTTCCTGCCCTGTGTGAGAGCCTGTCCTTACTCCCCTCAGCGACAGGGCGTGATGTGCAGTTTAAGAGGAAACACTCTTTCTCCCAGTGCTGCCTATGATCAGCAACAGAGGAGCAAATGGGACGCCCCTCCCTTTCTCCCCCTCTTGGTTTTTTCCTTACTTTTCCTCCCTCTCTCCCCACCCCCTCTCTTGGGTTCTCGCCATGCTGTCCAGGCTGATGCTGAACTTAGAATCCTCCTGCTTCAATGAGCTGAGTGTGGCACCACAGGGGTCCACCACCAAGCCTGTTTTCCTATCTTGTTTTTAAAGAATTGCTGATATGAGCTATAAATTATATAATTACTATAGATTTTATAAAACCCAGAGTGAGATTATGGCATTTAAAAAGGGGGTGGGAGTTTAAGACTATACAAACCGAAAGCTATCTTTTCTCTGGTTTTTTGTTTGTTTGTTTGTTGAGACACGGTTTCTCTCTATGGCTTTGGAGTCCGTCCTGGAACCTGGAATTTGCCCTGTAGACCAGGCTGGCCTCAAACTCCCAGAGATCCACCTGCCTCTGCCTCCTGAGTGCTGGGATTAAAGGCGTGCACCACCACTGCCCCTCTCCAAAGGATATTCTATAGATGGATTCAGAATCCAGATTTCACTGTGCCCTGCCCCCAATTCAACACCCAGAGAGGAAAAGAGTAATGCTTCCACGCTGGTTTATCTCAGCTACCAATTGGATGGGAGCTAGAGTCACTGGGAGGGGCCTCGGGGAAGCCTGGGAAAGGACCTTCATTAGATTCATGGAAGCAGGACAAAGGCCACTGTGGGTGACACCATTCCCTAGGGTGGGGCTGTAGGAGGAAACGGCTGAGCCTGAGTGTTGTCACTCTGTCCCCGGATCATTTGGAGTCCATGTGATCAGTTGCCTACAGCTCCCACCCTCCTGAGCTCCCCGCCGTGTTGTTCTAGACCCTTGAACTATGAGCTGAAATAAACCCTTTCTCCCTTGACTTGCTTTTGGGGGTACTTTATCACAGTAACAGGAAGAAAAATTAAGCCACTTACGTGGAGGGGGAGACAGGGTTATCCCTACTTGACCTAATCACATGCACTAATTTCACCTGAATTTAATAGTCCAGA
Organism: Cricetiscus sungorus; assembly: GCA_030556225.1. Classification (NCBI taxonomy): domain Eukaryota; kingdom Metazoa; phylum Chordata; class Mammalia; order Rodentia; family Cricetidae; genus Cricetiscus; species Cricetiscus sungorus. Next base: position 31,838,845 of record JANBXA010000044.1, on the reverse strand, counting down.
GCTGAACGTCGTCAGCATTATTTGAGGGAGAAATGAAACAGAACAGGACGGAGACTTTGTGTTTCTGTCCTCTTAGCCACCACGAGCTTCCTTACAGGTCAAAGGTCTCCAGCAAGCACTATAAGCCACACACACTGCTGAGTTTCACCTGGTTCCGCCTTTACACAGGCTGAGGTCGCGGCAGGTACAGATCCTATTTTCAAACTGATGAATGTGTTGGGCGAGGTAAAAATTCCCGTTCAGGAAACCAAAGATCCAGGACAGGACCCCAGGTTCTCTGACACAGCACCTAAGCCACCGCTGTGGTGCCTGGCATCGCACTGGGCTCTGCCATCCTGACATTTGAGCCAGACATCTGCTCGAAATTTGATTCGTGATAAAAAAACTCTTGCCTCATCAAAATGCCTCACACGAGGGGAGGGGAGGGGCCAGGGGGCCTTCTGCTTAGAAAGCAATCGTCCATCATAAGCATGTTGCCGTGCAATCAACAACTCAGTCCTGGTACTAAATTACCTCCACTCATAGACTTACCATATCCTGGAGAGGCTTATCCAGGGGAGGGACCCTCATCTATCTATAGTTGAATATTAAGTGTGTAACCAACAGGATTGGTTAGCGGTTCACCCACAGCGCTCAGAACTTGTCTCACAGTCATGGGTTGTGCTGATCCTCTGACTGAGCTGGGCTGGGCTCAAATAACTAAACACTTCTGACGAGAACAAGTCCACAGCTTGTCTAAAAAAGAGTCACTGCTGAAGCTTTGTAGCATCTTTCTCCTTTTTCCCCCTAACGGCTAGGCTTTGGAAACATGACATTTCCACCCTCCAGTGATACAGAACACAGGAAGGGAGCCCCAACTGACCATTGCTGCTGCAAGCAGCTGATGCGGTTGAGAATGGGGATAATTCAGTCTTAGAGTTAGTCTGTCCAAACAAAACTAACCCCAGGCCTTTCTGGGGACCTGGGTATAAATGCTCCCTGCAACCTCTACCCAGGATTAGATGACACATCTACAGACCAGAATGTGTTCTACGGAGAGGAGCTGCCAATCATAGAAGTATTCTTGTGCAGTATCAATCAAGAGCTTATAGAACTCTGACATAAACTTCAAGGGTGCTGTCAAGGGGGATAGAAACCCAGGACAGTTTGAGAAAATACTGAGGGTATACGGAACTCTTGTAGAAGCTGCACATAGATGAAATTAAGGTGAATAAAAGCTGTGGGGCTAGGATGTCTCTCAGCCAGTTGATAAGACTGAAGCTATTAGCAAGAAAATGGTATGCTGGTAAATTCAGACAGTCAGACAGACAGACAGATGGAAAGGCAGAACCATGAAGGTTCCAAGTGTGGTAATATTAGGGACACTTTTCTAAATTAAAACAGCATCAAGACCCTGTTTTCCTTCCCAATGTGCCCCTAAGTTAGACAGAAAACTGCGGACCAAATATTTCCATCACCAGACAAGTTCCCCCTGGTTCCTCCAGCAAGGCCATTTTCTCTGGCCAGAGCGGCACTGATATGTCAATGGCAGAGGTAAGAAGGCGAAGCCCGAGGCAGGGAACCAGGAAGGTAAAAGTGCTGACGTCAAACTCTTTACAAAGAACCTCAGAACAAGCAGATGCAAACCAGCTTTAATGACATCTGATGTCACGCCCCCCCCAGCCCCTTCAGTGGGCTTCCCCCATCTCCTCTGCCCACAGGCTCCACATTCTGCTGGCCTCGCCTGCTTCCTGTCCATCCATTCTCCAAGTAGGAAGCTCCATTTGTCTAAAGACCTGTCTGAGCCTCAGCTGGAACAAAGAAAAGTTCCTGGGCGTGGGTTTGCTCTTTTCAGATATTTTTCCTCCAATCAACCTTCGTGGACCCCACACTTGCTGGAAAGTTCCGTCTTAGTTGCTGCTAGAGCAGGCATTCTGTCAGCGTCTCTTTCCCAGACACGTTTCCAATCTATTCCCTAATGCCGCCTGCCAGGATTAATCAGTCCTGCGAGTGGTCGCCCCCCTCCTCAATCCCACTCCTTCCTTTTGACTCTCAGAGCCACTCAGCCAGCAGCACCAAGAGATGAGTTTCCATACAGCCTTGATTTTCCCTGACAGAGGGCGCAGCCCTCATCTCAAACTCTTCTAAATCTAACGAGCTAAGAAAACACTGGGTTTCCCCCTGCCATGGAAGGTCCCTGTTTCCCCCCTGCCCAATTCTTCTTTACCCCACACCCCGTTCTCTTTCTCTCCTACCTTTTATTTCTTCCCTTATTCTTCCCTCCAGTCATTTTTGTTTTCAGCACCGCCCCAGGAACACAACTCATTCCAAAGTTCAAAGCCACCAGATTCTTTAAAATGAAACAAAACTTCCACAATTACCCTCACGCTGACTTGGAGCTCACAGGCCTGGTTTTGGGTGCTGGAGAGGAAAAACAAATCCAACGCCAGCAGCAGGCTCGGCTAAGCATGAAGCAGGGTGCTGTTTGGGGTGTATTTGAAGAGACAGCATATGGGCTTCTGTCAAACGTTCAGAGCCCAGAGCCCACTAGTTTCTGAGCTGAGGGTTAAAATACTCTCTCCGAACACTGTCTGAGCTGAGTTCATGTTTTTGTACAGCATCACCTGCCCCAGCAACTCAAACCCACCTTTGCTTTACCCCCCAAAACCTATGGGCTTAGTGATAGCTGGAAAAGTTTTCAGTCAAGTACATACCCGAGCCACACCGCCCACCCTAAGAAAGCAAAGGGGTTTTTGCAAAGGAGGTGTGGAGTCTGTGGGAGTGTTGCTCCCCGCCAGAGAATTCCTGTCCCTTTTCAACAGCCTCTTCCTTACCCAAGCGAATATTCCAGCGTGAGATACTGGGTATGACCGGCATGGTCCAGGCACCCTGGCCCAGCTGCCTGTGTCCACCTGTCAAAATTCTGGGGCGCAGGCAATAAAAGGGGGAACCTTCCAGTGTCCCCAGCTCACGAACGAGGTCATTACCTTGGCAGTGGCTTGCGGGCTGTGATACTGGCAACGATGATGCTCTCGGGACGTGGAGTGGCCACCGCTTTAAAGGTCCCTTTCCAGAACTTCTCAAACAGCTGTTTCTCGCCCTGCTGAAGGCTCGCCATCCTGAAAGCCCGGAGTCCGAGCGACCGGGGCGCTGTCCGAAGTGCTGAAATGTGGATCCCAAACCCGATGACACGCCCTGGGCTCCCGGGCGCTGTCCGCGTGAAACCCCCAAGGGGTGGGGAGGGGAGAGATCAGAGTTCTGCGCGGAGGGTGGGAGGGGGATGGGATGAATGGGACGTCTCGAGCTGGTCAGGCAGCGGAGACTGAAGGTGTTTCCCCGGCTGGGTTCACCCCCAGGCTTGGCTTTCAGCTGCGCTGGGAGCCGGCTGAGCTCCGCGTCCTCAGCAAAGCAAAGCTGGGCCGGCTTTCTCTACCGCGCAGAGAACAGAGAGGAGGCGACCGGGGCGTCTGCCGTGCGTGCGCGTGTGAGCTCCAGCGCGCCCGGGTTTTGTCTCTTGCACAATGTGACGTTGGAAGAGGAGGCTGGTCGCGCGAGCTGTACTTTCCTCCCTCCCCTTCTCGGTCTCCTCCTTCCCCAGCAACCCCTCCTTCTGTGGCTCAGCCTCCTGCCGCCATCTGCATAACAAAAGCCCGCAGGTCTGGGGAGGAGAAAGGGCGGGGCGTGCGCTTGTCTCCAAGGCCCAGGGGCCACTGAGTTGCTGTTCTGACCCTTCAGAGAAGAGACCCCAGCACCCGGAACAGAACCAAGCTGGGCATCCTCTTGGCAGCCTTCATCCCTCCTCCATCGTCGTAGGCTTTTTCCTCAACCCTTGCATGCACACTCCCGGGGGCTGGGCCACCTCCCTATCCTTTTCAAGACTTAGAGCGCATCTTCCGTTGAAGGAGCTAGTAAAAACAGCCCCACCTATCCACCCTCGCCAACCTGCCTTCACCCTTCCCACTTCTGGGAAGGACCGCTGAGGTCTGCAAAGCGGGGCTGTCCCTAAATTCCTCTTTATGCCTGGGGGCCGTGGGCTCCCCCCCCCGTCCCCCATCCAGAAAATGCCATTTGATGGACAATCCATCGCCAGCACGGTTTCTCGCCATCTGTCGAGCCGGCCCCCACCCGCAGAGGGGCGCAGCGCCACATCTGTGCCTGCGGCGCTGTTAAGGATATCTCTTTTGTGCCTTGCAGCCGGCCTGCCTCGCGTCCCCTCTGCCAAAGCCCGCACCCCTCCCCCACCCCTTCTCCCCACCCCCTGAGAACCCGCAGCCTGTGTGTGAAGCGTCAGTCCGATTTGGCAAAGAAAGCCCTGGGGAAAGGGTTTTTTTTTGGGGGGGAGGTTGAGGATTACAAGGAGTTAGTAACTTTTACGTTTTCCCATCTTCTGCCTCCTCACTTCACCCCCCCCCCCGCCCAATCCCAGCAGAGATTCAGAATCTCAAACTCCAGAAAAACGCTGGATGTAGACAACAATGCTTTACCTTATGGTTCTCCTTAGGGAACACATCCCAGAGGAATGGATCCTCAAGCCAGTTTCTCCCTTGGAACATTTTAATACTTGGTATAGAAACCACTTTCGCCTACCTCCAGAGTTTGAAACTCCTAGAAGGAGCCTTCACTATGTCTTAAGGACCTCAAACACTGACACCAGGTCCCACCCTGAAGATGGAAAAGAAAAATCTTTAATTCTTGTAGACCCAGTAGCAGTATGGACCGAAGGCCCCCAACATTAGTGTGGACTTTGCAAGAGAATAGCAGGCACAGAGACGGGTAAAGGGGGAAAGAGGAGAGAACAAAACAGGGCGAGAACAGCCGGAACACGGAAATAAAGGAGCGAGTGTTGGTCTGGAAAAGGCTGCAGGATGGGCTTGTGTGAGATAGATGGCTGTGTACTGGTTTAGAGTGCCCGGGGCTCTGCTCGCTATGCAGTGACCCCTTCTGGTCAATAGCTAGAAGTGCATTTGTTGTCTTTCAAAAGGGGTAGCATGGCCAGGAGTTGAGCTGAATTTGGGATTGGGAGATTCCAGGAAACAGAAAGGTAAATTGGGGAGTGGACTTTCCACTTCCCTCTCCCTGATGCACTGCACTCAAAATCCCAATTCTTAGACCGCCTTTAATCATTACGCTCCTTTAGTTTGCTGTCACTTTTAAATGCCAGAGAGCCGTTCTTAGCTTTGGATGTTTAAAGAGATCCTTAGTCATGACATTTGGGTATGAACTGAGTCACTTTCAGGGAAACAGAGGTAGGTGGAATCTTGCCTCCACCAATCATCCTTTTAGAGGTGTGCCTGACCTTTAATAAAAAGGATTTAGTTTATCCTTAGCATGGAAGTGTGTGGTGTATGCCATACGTGAGGGCATTCCAATGAAGTCAGAAAATGGTGCCAGACTTATCCAGGACTAGAGTTGAAGGTGGTCCCAGTGTGGGTTCTAGGATTTGAACTCTGGTCCTCAGAAAAAGCAGCAAGCACTTTAACCATGGAGCCACCTCCCCGGCTCAACTATGCCTGTTTTTCTTACCTGGTATGGGAAAGCTCCCAGTTGGGCAGCCTTGCCTCTTTAGAAACCCAGAACAACCAGGTGAGATGGAAGAGGATGCTTCTCTTACTTGTGTGAGGACGAGGAAGCAGAAGTTTAGGATGGCCAAGCAGTGTGCCCATGTGCCTCTAGTAGAATAGTGGGACCTTGGGGGAAAATAGAGTGACTGGGTACGAGAGAGAATTCTGGGGATAGTTGGCATCCCACACCAGAACTATGCAGTCTACCAGATACCAGTGAGCCCATGCCTAGAAACACTCAATGCTTTCCAAGTTGGGCACATCCTCTCACAAGACAGGGCTGGGAACCCAGACTGCCAGCCTCATCTCTGCCATTTATAGATGGATAAGATTGAAGGAGTGGCCTCAGCGGCTGTATTAGCGGTCTTGTTACTGGGACCAAATTCCCCTGTAAGAAGCAAGTCAAGGGAGGAAGGCTTATCTGGCTCACGGTTTGAGGGAGTCTGGCAGTGGACGGAAAGCCTGGCAGTGTGTAAGGCAGCTGGCCCTGTTCCATCGAGTCAGAAGCAGAGGGAGAGGAACACTACAGCTCAGCTTTGTTTCCTTTCTCATTGTTTTAATATTTCCTGGGGCTGCAGGTCCACCCATGGGACAATTCCATCCATACTCAAGAGGGGTCCTCCCTCTTCCATTAAGCCTTCTGGAGACGCCTTTATAGACAAAGACACGTGTCCCCATGGTGCTTCGAGTGCGGCCAAGTGCACAGCTTAGAATCATAACTCTTGCCGAAGCTTCCATTTCAATATGTCACACGAAGTCTCTTGGATGATAACCCACTACTACCAGGCCAGTCTGACATGAAATTCTACAAAGACTGAATATTTGGGGCTTAAATAGACTGTCTGGGAGGATTAACAGAATCATTGCGGTATACAGGCTTCAAAGCAGTCTGGAAAATAGTGTAGTGAAGAAAATCAATTATTATTAAAGGCTAAAAGCACAGCCTTTGGAGTCAGATGGAGCTGGGTATGAAGCTCAGCTCTGCCTCCTTTTAACTGGGTGACCTCAGGGCCTCGGTTTTTCTACCTGAGAAATGGAGACAATAATGCATATTTCATATGTCCGCTGTAAGGGTTAAATCAATCGTGACCCGAGAGGGACTTAGCTCTGGGTCTAGTCCATTATAAATGTCCATCACCATCACATGGCTGATGTGGTTGGCACTACTGCCAGTTCATTCCAGACTGGTCATCGTGAACTGAGGCCTGCTCTGGGATCTTGGTGGGACACAGCCCTGGATACAGAGGGTCGGAAGATAAGACATATTCCATTCCTGAAGGGTGTCACAGTTCAATTCATCCTCTTTTATATTTTATCACACCCACTTAAACATTAGGGCTAGAGTCTAATGTAACTCAAACTCTCATACCTCTGTCATTTTACAGAGTAGAGCCATCCCTGTCTCCTACACTGGGCATCTCCGTTTCCCCTGGAGTCAGTGAGCCACTCCAGGAGCTGAGAGACATCAGTGTGTTGGTTACTGAGTACACAGGTGTGGCACAACTGGTGTTTACCTTCTGCACGGTCACTGGAACACATCGCTAACTCTGACTCCTGGGACCAGACTTCAGAATGCTCCCCAACACCAACATCTAGACAGACTTCACTGACACTATATGTAGAAATAAATTTCCACCCACTCCTACAGGGCGTTTCTGTACCTAGTATTATCTGTTCATTTGCAAAAGCAGAGATGGGGCCGAAGAGATTCTAGAATCTGCAGACCTAGGTATCTCTACAGCCACAGCTGAAGAGATTGCTATGCTTCCGTGTCCCTTAGACAGCATCCCCGACTCAGAGATAGGGGCTCACATTCTGAGTTCCCATTCAGCCTTGCCGACAATGCTGTGTTACCTTGGGGAGACCCTTAACCTCTCTGAACCCAGTACTTCTCTGTGGCACCAATCACCACTATCTTCATGGAGGGATATCAGAGACCTTGACAGTCTAAACCCATTTCCAAAAGTCCAGTGAACAGCGAAATAGTCAAATAATTGCAGAGATAATGGGAAATATGATAATGAGACCAATCTGTCTTTGTGGCCTTGCATGGGACCGCACTAAAACCATTCAAATTACGAGAGTCTTTATTTCCTCATACAGGGGTTTAGGGAGAATGAAAAGTCAAACCAGAGCAACCCAGGGTTTGCTGGTAACCACGTCTAGAAAAGTTCTACTGTGTGTCTAATCTGAATCCCACCCCCACTGCCCATTCTCTCCTAGATCCTAAATGTCCTTGAACGAACGTGGGCGAACCAGAAGCCTCCAGTTCCTGATTGTGCAGACTCCTGTGTGTCTCTTCTCTTTGTCACCAGTGTCTGGTACAGTGTTGGGACACAGTAGGGATTCTGGCTTAACGAGTACATCCCATTTTGGAATGATAATGGCACAAGCATTCATGTCACACTAGCTTAGAGGCAGTGAGGGATACATCGCACCTCCGTATTACATCTGAACAACACTGGCAGTGTTTACCGGTGCTGTGCATATCCCCGTAACCAAAACTCGAAGTAAAAGAACTAAACTTTCCATATGCACGTTTGATTGCATATAGCAGCATGCAGCTAGAACAGTACAGGAGTGTGTAAGAGTCGGCATCTGGTACCCTTCAAGTGGTTTGCAAATAGTAACTAATTTTGCGATAGAAAAGCCCCTGTGAATTAGAGTCTGCTATCAATCAGGAAGTGGATGCACAGAGAGTTGATGTCTAAGGACACATGGCAGGACAAGGACAACGGGCACACAAACCCAGTCAGTTTCACTTGCAGAGTCTGTATGATCCAGCATCTCCCCCCTCCCCCACCGAATGGCCTGCAATGTGGTTTTTGTGTTCCCAAATGGCATCAAATCTTGTGAAAGTGTATACCGAGCCTAGCACTTGGGTGGAGACAGAAATAGATGCTGTTCTTGTGGAGTTACAGTGCAGTGACAGGAGGTTGTTAAATGTTCAACCAACCAAGCAACAAAAGATCACCACGTCTCGTGAAATAAAATGAAGCTGGGGACCTGGAGCCTTTGCCAACAGAGTGTCAGGATGTGATCCCTCTGCATTCCCTGGCATCTAACCCGGGGTGGTGAGCGGGAAGGTGAAGCCGGACAGTGACAGAAGGGCTCAGACCCACATGGGGGAAATGCTGGGTGTGCCCAGAGAACGTGGCGGGAAAGGGATGGAGTGGAGTGAAGGGGCCGGTGACAGAAGCTCCTGCTCATGCAATGAGACCGGAGTATAAGTCTTCATTTGCTCTTGAGCAGATCGTAATGGTGTGTTTTAATAGTCAGTGCTACAGTGGTCCCCAAAGCCAGGCGCTTTGGGCCCTAGAGGCACATCTGAGAAGCTTCTAGAAGTCGTCTGTCAGAGCGAGCACCACTACGAGGCGCCCACTGTGCTCCCAGCCCCAGATTCACGCCCAGAACGCCACCTCCAGGCCTTGCTTCTCCCAAAATGTCTTGCTTAAGTAAATACCTCACCACTTTCTCCTCAACAGTAAGAAAGTTCCCTAGATAACTAGAATTTAGTGGCATCGCTTGCTTGCACTGAGTTAACTTTTATAGTGACCTTCCATTCCCGATCCGGGGAAGAAATTGGATGTTCCTAATCAGAAATGCTTGGGACCAGACATATTTCAGAGTTCAGTTTTCCAGATTCTTAAATGTTTGCATGAATGTTACAGTTCTAAACTATGAAGTTTAAAATTAACACATACATACATACATACCTTAAAAAAAAATCCCAAAACCGAAATCCCACATTTGGGGGTTTTGTGTTAGGGCTCATCCCAGGTTCTCTTTTTAAAATGTCTTCTTTGTGTAAACACATTTTAGCAACACAGTAGACAAAACTGACAATCATTTATTAATGCTGAATATAACATCATATCCTAACACTTATTTATCAATAGTAGGATCTTAACTATCTTTCTCTTCTTCCTATGCGCGTGCATGTGTGCATGCATGGTGTGTGCACGCGTGTGCGGTGTGTGCGTGTGTGAGTATGTGTGCGCGTGTGTGGTGTGCATGTGTGTGTGTGTGGTGTGCGTGTGTGTACGTGTGTGCATGTGTGTGAGTGTGTGTGTGGTGTGTGCGTGTGTGTTTTGTGCGCGTGTGTGGTGTGCATGTGTGTGTGGTGTGTGTGTACGTGTGTGTGGTGTGCATGTGTGTGTATGTGTGTGTGGTGTGTGTGTGCGTGTGTGTGTGGTGTGCGTGTGTGTACGTGTGTGCATGTGTGTGTGTGTGTGGTGTGCGTGTGTGTACGTGTGTGCATGTGTGTGAGTGTGTGTGTGGTGTGTGCGTGTGTGTTTTGTGCGCGTGTGTGGTGTGCATGTGTGTGTGTGGTGTGTGTACGTGTGTGTGGTGTGCATGTGTGTGTATGTGTGTGTGGTGTGTGTGTGCGTGTGTGTGTGGTGTGCATGTGTGTACGTGTGTGCATGTGTGTGTGTGTGTGGTGTGCGTGTGTGTTTTGTGCGTGTGTGTGGTGTGCATGTGTGTGTGTGGTGTGCGTGTGTGTGTGTGTATGGTGTGTGTGTGTATGTGTGTGAGTGTGTGTGGTGCACGTGTGTGAGTGTGTGTGGTGTGCGTGTGTGTGGTGTGCATGTGTGTGGTGTGTGTTTGTATGTGTGTGTGTGTGTGTGCACGTCTGTGTGTGCGTGCTCGCATGAGAGTAGATCCCAGTAGCCCCTCAAAGAGCACATTCACAATGATCTAACATTGTCCCACCGGGAACCAGGTCTTTACCAAGTGAGGCTGGGGAGATGCTCCTTCAAGTTCCCAGTTCAAACAAACCAAATGCAAGAAAACACCAGAGAAGTGGGCATTGACAGAATTTCTGATGGACTTTGTCATAGTGACGGAACTTTTTGAGTTGCTGAATGGCATGCCTGGGGTTTTCCCTTGATGCCGGCTTCTGTGTTCTGGTTTCATTTCTGTTGGCATGACAAAACACTCTAGGAAAGGATTTGTTTGGCTTACCATTCCATGCCACAACCATCTTCAAAGGAAATCAGTCATGTCAAGAACTCAAGACGGAACTGATGGGAATGGAGTTGAAGACAGATAGTTATGGTTACAGTTTTCCTTAGTTAGGATTAAAGATAAGTTACATATAGGACTTTAGACTCACAAAGATAGGATAGATGATATTTTCTTTAAGTCTTACAAAATGTTAATGGACTAAATATTGTTTACTGTGATTCTTATTTGATAACTGTTGTATGATATATTTTGCTATGTTAAGGTTAAACCCCTTCTTTTACTTTAGACAGAAAAGAGGAGATGATGGGAGATGTTATTCTGTATATATGTTTCTCATACTGGTTAATAAAGCACTGTGGCCAATGAGATAGCAAGATAGGCGGGGCTAGGAGACAAGGAGGAAGAGGAAGTGAGAGGGAGGAGTCGAGATGTAGCCCGGGAAGAAGCAGGAAGCCTGCCGTGCGGCTCCCTGATAAGATGACCACATGGAAATACTTAGATAAGTAGAAATGGGTTAATAATTAAGGCAGAGCTAGCCCATAAACAATAATGGTAACTGGCCAACAGGATTGTATCAAATACAGAATCTCTGAGTGTTATTTGGGGCACACGTGGTTGCGGGACCATGGCGGCAGGTCCCGGAGGCCGGCGGGGAGGAACCTGCCGTAACACGGAACCCATGGCGGAAAGCTGCTCATTGGTTCACCAGCTCGGGCTCAGCTCCGCCCACCTGCATGGGGAATGGCGCCACCCACAGACAGCTGGGTCCTTCTACATCAATTAACAATCAAGACAGTTCCCCAGAGACACCTCATAGACCAATCAGATGGGAGTGATTCCTCCTTTGAGGTTTCCCCCTTTGCAGATGCCTCTAGACTAACCAGGACACCTCCGGGCACAGCCACCTCTCTGTCTGCTTTATTGTCCACAAGAAATTTGGTTGTTCCCATCATCTGTGTTCTGTTGTGACATGACAGGCCAGTCTCTCTGCACTTTCTGTATCCTGGGGAAGTGTGGTAAAAGAGTGTAATCAAATTTAAATTCAAACTAAATCCCACCACAGAGTGAGTAGTATGTGGGTTTAGTCTTTTCTCGTGATGCTACCTGACAATGGCTATTATTGCCAAGTCTGCAAACCAATGCTGTTCAAAGCCTACCATTTATTTTTCATGTATCAGATGGAATTATTCCAGAAAGAAATAGACTTAATTGATAATTTGGTAACTCTGGAAGCAGCAGTCTACAAAAGGGCCAATAGGGCCAGAGAAGATGGTTCCCTTGGTAAAGTGTGTAGTGAGTATGTTTTCCGCCAGCCTGCCTGGTCCCACGGCCGCGCCAGCCCCAAATAACATGCAGAGACTCTGTATTTGATATAATGCAGTTGGCCAGGTACTAGCTTCTTCTCAGTTAGCTCTTTCTAATGATTAACCCATTTCTATTAATCTAAGTATTTCCACGTGTCTCATCTTACTGGGGAGCAATGGGCCAACATGTTGCTCTCTCCAGGCTCTCCGTGCTGACTCCTCCTAACTACTTCCTCTTTCCTCCTTGTCTCCTAGCCCTGCCTATCATGCTTTCCTATTGGCCAACAGTGCTTTACTCATTAACCAGTATGAGAAACATATTTACAGAATAACATCTCCCATCAAAAGTGTCTGCTGTGTCAGCTTGGGGACCCGGGTTCAAGCCTCAGAACACCGAGAAAAGCCGAGTGTGGTATTGTGTCCCTGTGATCCCAGTCAGGGAAAGTGGAAACAGACAGATTTCTAGGTGTCCTTGGTCAGTGTAGAGGGCTATTTGAAGAGTCTCAGGCCAGTAAGACACTCCACCTAAAATGAATAAATAATTAATTAAGTATAAAATGTTAATGACATCTAAGGAATGACACCGAAATTGCCTCTGACCTCTACCTGTCACATGCACACAAACATGTTCACTTCTCGCTTGAGAATGCACACTCACATAGTACACACGCACAGACATTAGATACTAGCCCTTTCCACCTGCTTCTTAGTTTATGAGATACAAGTGAGGCACTGCCATCCTTCCGAGTACTCTGTTCATCTCAGTGAGTGTAAGCGTAGGCGGTGCATTGACAATCCTCATCTCCTTCATCCAGGAGACTTTCCCCTGAGCCCCTGGGCCCGTGACGGGACCTTGGAAGCTCTCCATGGCTTTCTTGCTTTCTGAAATGCCAGGACCCTTCATGGTTCCCACATCTACCTCCTGACTCACATCTGGAATCCGCCATTTCTCCAGAAGCTCGGGTTCCTCTGGGGGAGCCTTAGAGCCCCGTTCCCGGGGTTAGCGGGTCAGTGCTTCCACAGTGTCTCCTTACCCAGACCTGAGAACTCTTACTCTAATACCCCAAACATACGGGAGTTTCCACAGGATCATCTGGGTCAAATGGAGGCAGCCGGGATTCCCTTAACTGTATTAATTTTAAAGTTGGCTTCCTCTGTGCGATACCAGAGAGCCACTATTAGTGGTGGCAACGTGATTAGTAGTTTCCTTTTTCCTCGCACACACAGACACACACACATGCACAGACACACCTCACACATGCCGCACATGCCTCACACACACATGCACAGACACACACCACACACATACCACATATACACACACACCTCACACATGCCACACATGCCTCACACACACATGCACAGACACACACTACACACATGCCACATACACACACACCCACCACACACATACCACACGTACCTCACACACATATGCATAGAACACCACACACACACAATCACACACACACACACACACACACACACACACACACACACACACAGCACATACACACACATAAACTCCCCATAAAAATCAAATGGACAGAACAGAGACACCCACAATGGGCAGATTGTCCCACCTCAGTTAAGGTAACCGAGATTATCCCCAACTGACATAGCAAGAGGCACCTGCGCTAGACAGTCCTTCACTGAGACTCCTTTCTGGGTGATTCTACAGTGTTGGTGGTTAAAGCTAACCAGCACAGTTGGGGAGGAATAGCCCACACCGTCTGTGAGGAATAGCCCACACCGTCTGTGAGGAATAGCCCACACCGTCTTACCCCAGACTAGAAGGCGGTTTGCTCACAGCAGGCGGCTCATCAGCCTCTTCTCACACAGGTGTGCAGCCCAGCTCCTTTTGCATCCAAACAGCATGAGGTGGGCGGACCCATGCTGTGGGCTTCTATCTGCTTAAGTGATGTTTAGATGTGGATGGATGGGCGGAGCTATAGTTTTATATACAGAAGATGAAATGAGGGCTCAGTTTTTGCATTTAAGAGCATCCCCTTTTTGTCATTGACGCCCCCCCTCTGTGTATGTACGTGTGTGGGGTCACATGTGTAGATATTTCATATGGCTCAAGTGCCATCTGCTTCTATAACAGGCTGTAGTTTCTGAATGTGGCTAGCTTTGTCTTGTGTGTGCTATTCCTTTTCACTAAGAAGAAAATGGAACTTTCTCCCAGAATGCTTTGAGGCAGAATGTAGAATTCTTTCCCAGAGTGCTTTGAGGCAGGATGTAGAATTCTCTCCCAGAATGCTTTGAGGAAGGATATGAAATTCTTTTCTTAGAATGCTCTGAGGCAAAAGACAAAAGCAACTGACCTCTGATTTAGGAGAAAAGAATGAGGGATTCTCAGACCATGGCTGTTTTTATGCCTTGGTACCCCACAGATCTTGGGGATAAATCTGAATCTCCCATCCTCTGAGGCAGGAGGAGGTTTTGCGGCCCACTATCTGCAGTAGAACCCATCTTCTCTCCTTGAACATTCCTGAGTTAGATCCTGCACATGTAATTACCAAACAAATGGACAGTCCATGTTGTGGTATGAGCATGTTTGCTAATGCGCCGTTTACTCCTGGAACTTGGTTTGTGGTCCGTACAGGCTGGATGTGTTGCAGGTCCCAGCCCACCCAGCAGCTCAGAATAATGTCATGTCTGGAGTGTTTAGTCTTCCCTGTGAACAGCACTTTATGAACAGATTCCTGTTTGTTCTTGCTGTTATCCTTTGAAGCAGGCTCAGCGAGAAGTGAGGGGCTGGTGTGAGGTCAGAAAGACAGCGTGTCAAGGGTACCTTGCTCTTTGACTTTTCTTTGGCAAGGGAGAGGATTTAATAAATGTGTGACAGGATTTTGTTTCTGGAAAAGGGATAAATGCTATTTTGTTAAAACCCTCTCAACTACATTGCATGGAAATTTGAGAAATAAGCTTACATCTTCCAGCCTTCTGCCTTCAGAGGGGCCTCTGGATGAGGCACTCAGGCCAGCTTTTCTATCTCTGCCCAACTGGAGCCACCCTGACTCAGGGTGAGGACCAGGCTCCCAGAAGGCTCAGACTTCTGGCCCACGGGGTGACAATGCCTACAGCTTATTTTAGCTTAGTAATGTAAATTAGATAATCTGAATAACTACATTAAACAAATATTTATTTACCGAAGACCCCTCCTAACTCCACTTCATCTATGCTTCCTCATACATGTGCATACTGCCCACCCCAGCGCTGCATGCTTCCTCATACATGTGCATACCGCCCACCCCAGCGCTGCATGCTTCCTCATACATGTGCATACCGCCCACCCCAGCGCTGCATGCTTCCTCATACATGTGCATACCGCCCACCCCAGCGCTGCATGCTTCCTCATACATGTGCATACCGCCCACCCCAGCGCTGCATGCTTCCTCATACATGTGCATACCGCCCACCCCAGCGCTGCATGCTTCCTCATGCATGTGCATACCGCCCACCCCAGCACTGCATGCTTCCTCATACATGTGCATACTGCCCACCCCAGCGCTGCATGCTTCCTCATGCATGTGCATACCGCCCACCCCAGCGCTGCATGCTTCCTCATGCATGTGCATACTGCCCACCCCAGCGCTGCATGCTTCCTCATACATGTGCATACCGCCCACCCCAGCGCTGCATGCTTCCTCATGCATGTGCATACCGCCCACCCCAGCGCTGCATGCTTCCTCATACATGTGCATACCGCCCACCCCAGCGCTGCATGCTTCCTCATGCATGTGCATACCGCCCACCCCAGCGCTGCATGCTTCCTCATACATGTGCATACCGCCCACCCCAGCGCTGCATGCTTCCTCATACATGTGCATACCGCCCACCCCAGCGCTGCATGCTTCCTCATGCATGTGCATACCGCCCACCCCAGCACTGCATGCTTCCTCATACATGTGCATACTGCCCACCCCAGCGCTGCATGCTTCCTCATGCATGTGCATACCGCCCACCCCAGCGCTGCATGCTTCCTCATGCATGTGCATACCGCCCACCCCAGCGCTGCATGCTTTCTCATGCATGTGCATACCGCCCACCCCAGCGCTGCATGCTTCCTCATGCATGTGCATGCCACCCACCCCAGCGCTGCATGCTTCCTCATGCATGTGCATGCCGCCCACCCCAGCGCTGCATGCTTCCTCATGCATGTGCATACCGCCCACCCCAGCGCTGCATGCTTCCTCATGCATGTGCATACCGCCCACCCCAGCGCTGCATGCTTCCTCATGCATGTGCATACCGCCCACCCCAGCGCTGCATGCTTCCTCATGCATGTGCATACCGCCACCCCAGCGCTGCATGCTTCCTCATACATGTGCATACCGCCCACCCCAGCGCTGCATGCTTCCTCATACATGTGCATACCGCCCACCCCAGCGCTGCATGCTTCCTCATACATGTGCATACCGCCCACCCCAGCGCTGCATGCTTCCTCATACATGTGCATACCGCCCACCCCAGCGCTGCATGCTTCCTCATGCATGTGCATACCGCCCACCCCAGCACTGCATGCTTCCTCATACATGTGCATACTGCCCACCCCAGCGCTGCATGCTTCCTCATGCATGTGCATACCGCCCACCCCAGCGCTGCATGCTTCCTCATGCATGTGCATACCGCCCACCCCAGCGCTGCATGCTTCCTCATGCATGTGCATACCGCCCACCCCAGCGCTGCATGCTTCCTCATGCATGTGCATGCCGCCCACCCCAGCGCTGCATGCTTCCTCATGCATGTGCATGCCGCCCACCCCAGCGCTGCATGCTTCCTCATGCATGTGCATACCGCCCACCCCAGCGCTGCATGCTTCCTCATGCATGTGCATACCGCCCACCCCAGCACTGCATGCAGCTTCGGTACTTGAGAATCTCCAAGGGCCCCTTAGAAATGCTAGCGTGTGCTTCTTTAGTCTCTCCATTCCTTCGGCTCTTTGTAAAGACCACCATAATAGTGGAGAATAAATAAGCACTGTTATAAAGCAGATGTGAACATCTGTCAAGCAATTGCCGTGTACCTACAGGGAACCAAACACCCTGCAGCCCCCATCCCCCCCCAAGCCCAGCCACCGCAGCAGGGATGCACTTCTGAAGATTGCATGGAGGAGCTGTGCTGCTCAAGACCACACAGTGGCCTAGGACTGAGGACCGTGGCTTGAACCTAGGTCATTCTGAGCCCAGGACCCAAGAGTGATACTCAAAGTCTTCAACAGCCAGCAGGGACTGGGAACGGCTAGGCACACGGATGCTGGGTGTAGAGCAGTCAGGGTAGCAGGAGAGGACAGGTGCAGGGAACCATCTCTGGGGAGCAGGTACATCTTTTCTGTTATGTATAGGGAGAGTATCTACATAATAAGCATCTAGCATTCCCACTACCATGGTCCCTGGCTGAGTGAAAGGCATTCTCCGTCTCTACTGTCGTGTTGAACTAGAGGTACAGCAACCATTTTCAGAGCCTGGGTTTCAGAAAACCAAAAATGTAGTACAGACCAGACATCAGCAACAGCTAGTGATACTTGGCATGGGCGGAGCCCTTCTGAGGCAGAAAACTCAGAAGCTGCAGCTGGACACTGCTTTCAGAAAACTTAGCAATAAGAAAAAGAGTTGGCAGTGGCCTGGAAAGCCAGCTCTGTTGGTTTGCACATCCGTCAAATGAGGCTGAGATTACCATTAAGCAGAATGCTACATGCAAGGGCCTCTGGCCCCAGAGCTATAGAGAGTGTGGCTGATGGCTAGAAACGTAATTCAAGTCATGGGCCTTTCTAATTACCACAGCACATTTACAAAATTTACTTGGCATAGACAATATGCCAGGGACTGTTTCAAAACCTGATATTTCAACATGAAAGAAAATCTCTCTTCCTTCAATAAACTCACATTCTACAGATTAGCTCCCGACGTGATCTGTGATATAATGAGCTAAACTCGGAGGGCGAGGATGTGCTTCAAGTGTCCTTCTCTGTTGGCCCAACAGGAGAGAAACCACACGTGGAGTGTGACTCACCCAGGCAGACCAGGCACAGTGCTGGAGAGCAGTGTCCAGGCTTGGAAGAGGGTTCTTTCTCCTCGTATAAAGGCCCAGGGCTGAGGCTGATTTCTCCTTGCTTAGACTATAGTGGCGCTTGTCTAAATGGAGTCCAGACCATCACCACCACCAGCTGCTGCTCTAGAAGCTTCCTAGACTTGCTTGCTATCTTCAGCACTCTGAGACGAGGGTGAAACCTGCAATCTGTTTGGTGAGCTCTCCGGTGAGCGTTTAAAATGGAGAAACTTAGAGTTCAGAATTTCAGGGTTGTGTGGTCAGACGTTAGGGGGGAGGAGAGGTAATAATGGAACTCACCATCATGACTTTCTTTATCTTTGGGGTCATGAGCATGTGGGAAATGTCTAATAAAGGGGATGGGTCGTCTCTTCCGAGGTGTGCCT
This sequence comes from Cricetiscus sungorus, assembly GCA_030556225.1. Taxonomy (NCBI): domain Eukaryota; kingdom Metazoa; phylum Chordata; class Mammalia; order Rodentia; family Cricetidae; genus Cricetiscus; species Cricetiscus sungorus. The sequence continues at coordinate 31,820,593 of JANBXA010000044.1, read as the reverse complement.
TTGGATTTCTTTCTGACCTGATCCTACTTCTACGTATTTGGAAACGTTGGGGTTTTTGTTGTTGTTATTATTGTTGTTTTGTTTTGTTTTTTGTTTTGTAGAACATTCTAGTTCTTGATTTCTAAAGTTTGAACACTTCTTCACTTAGATCTCTTCTCGAAGGCTGCTCCCTCAGGTCATCTTTGAGCGGTCCCCTCCGTTCTTTCTTGCCTTCTACATCAGCTTGCTTCAATTTTATACCATCGTCTTTGTTATCTTTGAGCGGTCCCCTCCATTCTTTCTTGCCTCCTACATCAGCTTGCTTCAATTTTATACCATCGTCTTTGCTGTTTGTCTCTCTCCCTCTTCTGAAATGTATCTTTGTGAAGGGGAAACAGTGGCTGCCTTCCCTTGGTGCACCCCCACCTCCAACCTCATTACCCCCCACAGAGCACCTACAGTAACCAAAGCCAGGGAGTGAAGGTTGGACAGCTCATACCATGGAAGGCCACAGAGGGAGGACTGCCCATCAACAAGGCCGGTTACCTGTGAGGCCTTCCAGAAATCTCTCCCTGGATGCATTTGTATGATAACATGAATTTCCCTCAGGACAGCAAGGAGAGGCAGGCAAAGGGAAAAGAGGACGGGACTCCGAAAGAAGACCCGAGATGAGTTACGTGGAGGAGGGCAAGGAGAGGCAGGCAAAGGGAAAAGAGGACATGACTCGAAAGAAGACCCGAGATGAGTTACGTGGAGGAGGGCAAGGAGCGTGGCTCGTCCACTTCTTGTCTCTGTGATAGCATACCCCAGGCTGAGTGATTTGCAAAGAAAAGATGTTTATTTTGGCTCCTGGCTCTAAAGGCAGAGAAATCCAACCTTAGGCAGAAGCACTGCATACTGCTTCCGTATCAGGTGCAGAAGGAGGTAGAAAGAAAAACAGGTATAGTGTCTGAGGAAGAGAGAATGGGGAGGGGACGAATCTACACGGTAGATAATCTGTCAGTCTATTCATTCAGGCCCTAGACTCGAACACCAGCCACAAGGACGTACCAACAAATACTGCCGCATGCAGGCTCCAAGTCAGAATCAGGGCTGTTTGTGGGCACACACAGGCGACAGGAAGTAGGTGAGTTGTGTTAGGGCGTGATAGAGAAGGGTGCATGGTGAGGGTGGGCCGGGGAAATGAGGCGGATATGAGGAAGGGGACTCCTGACCACAGGTGAACACTACTTCTCGCCCACAGCTCAAGGTGGCCTGCAGTTCTGGGTTTCTCTGCCCACTCACTCTGCTTCGGAAACTGAGCTATCCCACTTAGGACTGAAGGTGCCCAGATGTTGGGATTCCACAAAGAGTATAACTTCACAGATCCTGCACATTCTCACTCTTGCAAGGGAGCTAAGAGCAAACCGCCGATTGACCTGGAGGGATGGCTTAGTAGCTAAAAGCACTTGCTCTGCAGGCACAAGGACATGAGTTCAAATCCCCAGCATTCACAAGGAAATCTAAACATGGTGGGTTGTAACTGTGACCCCAGCACTGGAGGCATAGAGAGCTTGCTGGCCCTGCCAGCCTAGCCCAAATCGTGAGTCCGTGTACACATAAGCATGTACCCACACACTCATGTACATGCACCAAATACACACATCATACTATATGCATACACACGCACTGCAGCAAACTACACACATGCCATACCCCACAATGCACTATTTCATACACACCATACCACACACGTACACACACACACACACACACACACACACACACACACACACACACACGGGGGAGGAGAGAGAGAGAGAGAGAGAGAGAGGGGGGGAGAGAGAGGGGGAGAGAGAGAGAGAGAGAGGCTGTGGAAGCTGGGTATGAAGAAGTTAACGGACTGTACAAACAGTAGCCTGAGAGCACTGATGCTGTCCTTAACAATGACTTACCGTATATATCAGAATAGATAAAGGAGAGAATTTGAGGTGATTCCCACAGAAAGAAACGATAATCTCGGGGGTGATGGATAAGCCAATTACCCAGATATTACCCTCACATTTTGTAACATGAACGGAGTAGTGTACTGAACCTCAGAACGACACACAAACCTCGTGCATCAATTAAAACAACCAAGCAAAGAATTAAAATGTAAACAAATGGAACAGAGGCTAATTCTTTTGCTCTGTCAAGTATAGAGGTATTTTTTTTAAAGACTCGGCGGTTGTAGCTCATGATCATTTCACGAAAGCAAGTGCATTTTAAATGTAAAGCACGGGAGGGAGAGACATTATCTCTGAATAAAGAATCGACTCCCAAATTGGCTAAATCTTACTTGCTGAAAAATTCATAGCATCTTCTGTGTTTCTCTCCCCTCATTTTGCCAAAGAAAACAGTAAGGAAGACCTTAGGTCGTAGACTGCATTTCGGGATGCAGCTGGCCCACCTGGGACCCTGGATGGGCAGTGAACAAGTCCCCTTGGAAGCAGCAAAGCCGGTGGTGGCTTCTTTACTAGGGTAGCCGGTCAGCATTAGGCTCACGGATCTGTTAACCTCACACATCCACCCATCTAATCTCCCCCCCCCCATTCTGAATGTGGCAAAATAACAGATGACCGTTCTTATAATTTTTAGATGATTCAGGGGCTTTCAGTGTGTTCATCATGATGCATAATTATAACCTATTCACAGATTGCTCTTAGCACCCCACACTGTACCCTTAAATAGTAACTCCAGCTCTTCAACCCTGCTAGTCCTCAGTGGCCTCCATCCCCCTCCATCTCTGCATGCCCCATTTTGGCTGCTCATGGAAGTGAATTACGCATTTGCTACTTTGTGTCTTTTCCTTTTCTGCTCCAATGGATGAGACCCTAAGGCTGGCAGAATGGGCGCTGGCAGCCCAAGGGTGGATGGCCACGACAGGGAGTCCCTTGCTGGAAGCCAGCCGGCCCCTCAGTTCACACATGGTGGCTTGGGCGGCGTGAAAGTCAAGGCTACGGGGCTCACAAGCAGGGCAGGGTTAGGGCAGTCTATTAGTGCATTCAAGGAATGTTTACTGCAGATCCGATGGAGGGCAATCCTTTAGTCCAGACCCGAGGGCCGAGCTGGAAGTGCCAGGCCCTGCTATAAGGAGTTCACCGTGTAGTTGGATCAGAAATTAAGCAGTAGGAACTCTGATTTCAAAGTCATCATCACTCTAAGGGAGGAAATTTCGAAAGGGGTTCGGCTCAGCCCCAGGCTGCAGTGAAAAGATTCTTAGAGGAAATTATGGCTGAGACTTGACAGACAGGCAAGAGTTCCATAGCAGAAGGGAGGAGATACCTGCCAGGCAGAGCGGGAGCAGGAGAGGGCGGCACTTCCTCCTGGAGGCGGTTCAGTTCAGAGACACTGGGGCTGAGAAGGCAGCCACAGGCCTAGGGACCTGTCCGTCAGATGTCCCACTGAAGCCAGAGGTTGATGGAGTCGATGGCTTCCCGAAGCTCTCCGAAAAGGATGCCATTATGGTTCATATGCATTAATTCTGGGATTCAATAATTGGGTTTCCATGTATTTCTCCAAGGGACTCCAGATTTCCCAGGAATTATGAAGCCCCTGGGAGCTGTTGATGGTGTCTGAGTGTCTCATTGCTTAGGGCTATGTGAATTAATCTCCTGATTACACTAAAATGTTTGACCAGAGCAACTTATGGGAGGAAGGGTTTATCCGGGCCCACAGTCGGATGGCACAGTACACGGTGGCGAGGAAGCCACAGTGAGAACGCGAGACAGCTGGCCACATTGCATCTGCAGTCAGGAAACACAGAGAGGAGACTACTGCTCAGCCATTTTCTCCTTTTTATTCGAACTGCAAGCCTAGTCCACGTGTGGTGTCTGTCGCTCGTATCCAGGGGAGGTCTCAACTAACCTCTCTGGAGGGTTGTCCCCTAGGTGATTTAAATTTAGCCAATTTCAACACAGGGCTCACTCTACAGTCCAGGGGATGCTACCAACACTGGGGTGGCATGGGTCCCGGAAGGCTGGGGACAGTTTTCATTTCCTTCCTCCTGAAATGTTTACATCGCTTGCTTCCCTCTCACCCCTGCTACCGCTCACATGTCACCTACTTCATTCTCACGCCTTCTTCCGGTCTTCATCCCAGACATACACATCTGGGGACACTCCCCTGGCTTACCCACAGCAGCCCTGCTCGGTCCACACCTGGCAGCTCCTTCCAAGCCAACTCTACACACTGCAATTACTTAATGATATAACAGTGATGTCATTTGTCCCCCGAAGCTAACTGCAGTCCTCCCAGCTGCTAAGACAAGTGTTCCTCCGTGACACGTGTAGTTCATCTTGTTTACAGCTATGGCCTCTGATTTTACACTCGTGCATGTGAGCCCTCTGGGCCCAATAACTACAGGCTGGGTACACTCTAAAACATTTGGACAGGCCCTAAATTCTGATGCCTGCATCTCACACACCTGGACCAGAGGTCCAGGCACATGGTAGGGATTCAACAATGCTATGATTGTTCACGTGAGTATTTGAATGTGGGGATGGATGAATAGATTCACACACCTGATCATTACCCTTCCCACAGCCATGACTCTCACCCAGGAAACTCTCCATCCTGTATGTGAAGGTATGACACTAAAAGATTATCTAATCACTGCACATGGCACAACAGAAAACAGTTGTCATATATATGACCCTAACAGGCTAGTTCCAAAGCCAGCCCGTGGCCTCACGGGGACTGCTGGCATTCACAGACGTCAGGCTGTAGTGGATGGCACGTTTATGGAAGGCTATGGGTTCTTTAGCAGAGGAGACCTCACTGGAGGAGGTGGGACATTGGGGGCGACTCCTGTCTTTTATCTCAACCCCATTTTCCACCTGCCCTTCGCCTCTTGACGGCAGACACACTGTGAAAAATCACCTCATGGCCTTGTGACCGCACCTTTCATGACATGACAAATAGTATCTTCTCAAACTGCAAGCCAAAATAAAACTCTTCCAGGAGCCAGAGAGATGGCTCAGTGGTTAAGAGAAATGACTGCTCTTCCAGAAGACCAGGGTTCAGTTCCCAGCACCCACGTGTTTGCTCAAAATCACCCAGTGGATGTGGCGCCTGCTTCCGACCTCAGCAGGGACCGGGCACACACGCGGTTCACAGACATACATGCAGGAAAAACACTCATGTACATAAAATAAATAAATCCCAATCAAAATAAAGCCTTCCTCAAATTGATTATTGTTGGGTAAAGAAAAGTAATTAATATAGGAGTGTCCTTAATCACTCCATGAATGAATATGGAATATGCTGGAATCTTAGGACTTTTGCAAATGAAGTCAGCAGACCCTATCACTGACCAGATATGCCATTCTTTTTCTCTCCCCTTTTCCTTCTCCACCCTCTCATCTCCTCTTCTCTTGTTGAGATTCTTGTATCTATTTTCAAATGAGACCTCACCCAATACTTCAAGAAAGTGAAATAATTTGCATTTCCTTGCATCACCTCATGTGAAGGGGAAAAAAATACCTATACTCCAGTAGCATCTTTGGCTGTAATATTATCCAAGTTGAAAATGAGTAATTCGGAATGCAAGGAGTCCAACGAGGGTGAGTTTCAATCTTCCGTGGGTGTCAAATCAGCTGTACCCGCCTTGTTTTAATTCTTCCCAAATTCCGTGACTCCACAAACTCTTGATGTTACCTGCTCCATCCTCCACCCCCACCAGCCTCAGGCCCCTTGTCCACAGAGGGGAGAGGACAGAAAGGCAGGTAGAGTTTTAAAGCAGTTCTGTGAGATGTGTCCCTTTATATCCCCTTCTCCCCATCCATCAACCTGCCCTGATGAGGGACCCTGAAACTGACAAGATTGCCAGGCTCCAAATTCTAGGAGCCTCACCAGGGCACAGAGCAAAGTCACATGCTCTGAGTCAGGACACCTTGACTCAGAGGAAGACACCATGTGTGATGCCATCGAGACTCATTTAGCCCAGGAGGTTTAATCATGTGTCTTTCACCAGAGGGACTGGGTGGTGTCAGCGCTCCCCCCTTTCAAACTCACTCGCTGTTTTTGTTAAAGCCACCAGAACAGAGGAAGGGGAGAAGCCGTCCTTTTTCATTGCTTCAAAGGGACCCTAACTTTGATCCCTTTAGTGAGTGGCACAGGATAAAACCCTCCACTTGGGTCTGCTTTCTGTGATTAACAAGCCTCTTGTTTGTCAAGTATCGTGAAAGCTGGAACAAAGGAGCCTCCCCAGCTCCCTGCCCACAAAGGGATTCCCCCAGGTGGAGGCAGAACTGGACAGAACGGGAAAAACTGGAACTAAGGATGGGGGACCTGGGAGGGCTCCCAGCAGATGGCAGAGCCTTCCAGTTGAGACCTGCCATGACTCATGAGTGTCCTCACATACCTTTAATGGCCACGATGACATTGGAAACCATTGCCATATTCTCAAAACAAAAGAATCATATGTCTTCTCAGGAAATTAAAAGGAGGTGGTGTGTGTGTGTGTGTGTGTGTGTGTGTGTGTGCGTGTGTGTGTAGGGTAGTGTAACCTAAATCCATCCTGCTTTGCTAGGGCTCAGGTTCATCTTGTTGGGTGTCCATGGGAGGCAGAATCCTTTTACCCAATTTATTCTTGCTTTTTGAAAACTGCCATTGGAATGCAAAGATTGTGCTGGCTTGTTGGTGAGTTGGGCAGATGTAGAAAAAAAAGGGTGTAGGACCCCTGATTCAATTTAAATTGCAGATGAACACATTTTTTTTTAACACAGCAGAAGGATTACATGGGACACACATTCTAAGAACGTGTTTTTCCTGCATCTGCATTTTAAATTTTCCTGGGCATCTTCCATTTTATTTGGCTTAGTGACAATCTATGCCCAGATTGCATTTCCTGTCCAATTGCTTATGAGGAGTAGGGGAAGGCTCTGGACCAGGAGCCTCTGAGGGCCACCCTAGGAAGCCATGGAAGTGTTTTGGCCCCGTGGTTTTCATGGCTTAATGTTTACTTATAACTCCTGGAAGTGGAGTTGTAAGAGGTTGTGAGCTGCCATGTCCAGGGAAACCTCTTGAACGCCGAGTCCTCTCTCCAGCCTGCAGGACCAGATTTAAACCTCAAACCTCTTTGTTTTATGTACTCTCCCACAAATGACAACCTCCTCCTGAGGCTCGTTTCTTTATGGCAAAATAGGAGCACATGTGTGTGTATGTGTTTGTGTACATGTGAGTTTTGTGAGTTGTGCATGTGTGCATGTGTTGTAAGTATGTGTCATATGTTTATCTGTGTGTGTGCATGTGTGTGTGATGTGTATGTGTGTATGTGCATGTACTGTATTGTGTGTTGTGTGTGTGCATGTGTTGTAGGTATCATAAGTGTGTGTTGTGTGTATGTATGTGTACAGGTGAGTTTTGTGTGTTGTGTATGTGTGCATGTGTTATATGTATATGTCATATGTGTAACCATTTTTTTTTTTTACAGAGTCTTCCTACATAGCACCACCTGGTCCAGACCTCACTATGTAAACCAGGCCAGCCTACATGTGGCAGGTTACAGAGATCTGCTTGCATCTACCTCCCAAATGCTAGATTAAAGCCACGTGCTACCCAGCACACATCTACCTTCCTTTTGGAGATGGTCTCCCACTGTCTGAACCTCACAGATTCAGCTGGACTGACTGGCTGGACAGTGGCAGGGATCCAACTGTCTCTGCGTCCCCAGCTCTGGGATCACAAGCTTAAACCATGCACTTGGCCCTCACATGGGTGCGGGGGACCAAACTGAAGTCTCAAGCTTTACTGGCTGAGCCACATTTCCCCAGCTCAAGATAGAAATCTTAATACCCACCCACCTATGTGAGGTGACTCTTTGAACCAACCACGCTCTAGAACCCGGAGAACAGTCATGCTTCCTAAGGTTCCTTCTGCCTGGCGATCTCTCCCTCCACACCTCCCCACGATTCTCCTCTGCCCTCCCAGAGACTTTCCTCTAAACTTTAGACCAGTCCCAGCTCTCTGAGGCTGATGGGTCAGCATCTTTGAGTAAGTGACTGCTATGGAATGCACACAATTTAAAGGCCAAGGCTTACACTGGTTCACCGTGTTACAAGTTCAGCCCAGGGTTGCTGGCTTAGCTTTACGGGCTTGGGCTCAACATCAAGGGGGTGGAAGTATGAGTCAGGTGAGCTTCATCACTTCAAAACAGACAGGAAGTAGAGAAAAGACAAGGAGAAGGGACCAGGACAAGATAATCCCCCACAGGACAGACCCCAGCGATCTACTTCCTGCATCCAGGCAGGAAGCGCCATGAGCACCCAATAACCCATTCAAATTTGGAATCCTTTAGTAAATTAATTCACTGACCAATACAGAGCCTGTGTGATCTGACTGACTAAGGAGAAACCCTCACGGACACAGGGGTGTGTTGTATTAATAATCCCTTAGGTCTCTCTCAACCTGGTCAAGTTGAAAAACACGACCAAGCAACCCCATCATTGTTCACAAATATTTTCCCAACCAGATTATAAATGCTCTGACATCAGAAAGAAGCATCCTTCATCCCCACAGGGCTGGAAAGTCAGAGATCTTGATGTTTCCTAAATGAGAATGCTATCAAGCCATTAGCACTTTAGTATAAATCGTCTTCTGCTGTGGTTTCAAATGGTAATGCATGGTACCGCGCCGTAAGGTCAGCGGGGGAATTTCCCACAAAGCTAAAACTTTTCCCACTCTAAGCTTTGCCTTTTGTTTGTGTTTTCCTCTTCTTCTCTATCTGGGGCTCAAATTGCCATTTAGAGGATAATTTCAAAAGGCATTTTCTTCACCAAGTGGAGAGCCGGCAGCTTCGTGATGAGGCGTCTCAGTGTCTCTACCTCTGTGGCCACGTTTGTTTCAACACAAAACCTTCTACAGAGGAATGCACCACAGGTTACGCCCCAGTGCTGCACCCCTTAGACCACAGAGTGAAAGTAGGGACCGAGGCAGTAGCGGTTTTTGTTGCTAAGATGGTGAAGAAAGAGATGGGAAACGGCTTGGAAAATGCATTTCATCTGAACAAAAAGAGCTGGAGGGGTGGGTGCAACAAGGGATTTTTTCCCCAGTCTGGACTGGGAAGATAGCAGTCAGCAAGGTGCTTGCTGAACAAGAATCAAGACCTGAGTTCAAGCCCCCCAGCACTCACATAAAAAGCTGGATTTGGAGATTCACTCTCGTCATCAATACTGAGAAGGCAGAGCCAAGAGGATCCCCGGGAATCACTGGCCAGGCAATCTGGCCTAACGAGGGGTCCTGGGGTCAGTGAGAGATCCTGTCTCAAAAGACAAGGTAAGACTTGAGATCGAACAGGGTGTTGGTGGCGCACACCTTTAATCCCTGCACTCGGGAGACAGAGGCAGGCAGATCTCTGTGAGATTGAGACCAACCTGGTCTACAGAGCTAGTTCCAGAACAGGCTCCAAAGCAATACAAACAAACAAAAAAAATTAAAAAAAAAAAAGAATTGAGGTTGATCTCTGACCTCCACATGGACACACACACACACACACACACACACACACACACACACACACACACACACGGTGGGATTGGGCTTGGCCACCACAGACCACTTCCCCATGGCCCTCTGTCCCTTCTAGTCCTGCTTAGATCTACAGCCTTGTTCAGAGAGCGATACTTTACCAGAGGGGTGTCTGTCCGTTTACCTCCACAGGGCCTTCTGTCTTTGGAATCGAGTCTGGCTCCTGTCTCAGCATGAAAACCTCCAGCCAGGGCCTCAAATAAATCCTGGGACCTTGCTCTTACTATGTCTCAGAAGAGAGGGGTCTTTAGCCCTCCGCAACACCCTGGACCTGCATTGCAAATGCCCATGAGGTCATTCCTCAGCCTGCTCTCTTCTGTCCCTCCCCATTTTGTCCTATTCTCTATGTGAAGGCACCTGTCACGTCAAAGTGGCCATTGCTTATCTGTCATAGTCCACAGCCAAGAAGAGACAAAGGAACGAAAAAAAAAATGCTCTGTTACCAAGAGTTAGACTGACTTTGAAAATTCTCCATCTAAGACTGTGTCTTCCACCCTTATGGCAGAAATAGCACTGCGCTAAACAATATTACTGTTGAATGCTGACCACGTGGCAAGAGATGTGATAGACAATTTATGTACACTGTTTTCTCAATCTTCCCAATAACAGACAAAGCAACTGAGGCTCGGAGCAATCTGAGGATCTCATGGTGGCGGTAGAGCCAGGGTGTGTATGTGCGTGCATGTGCATGTGCATGTGTGTGTTCTGGGAACTGGAATGCCAGATTACTGATCCTAAATATCAGTGTCCGGCCTTCCTTCACACCACCCCTACCCAGCCACTTTTAACACCTCTGAGCTGCCCACCAGATGGCATTCAAATAACCTTATAGGTTCTCAAAGACTGGGCCATTTTCCTTTCTCCATCTGTCCCCACTAATGCCCTTCTGGAATCTTCCATGGCAGGTGTTTTTAATTCTCTTTCCTCAAGTCCTTCTATCCTCAACTTTTTTTTTGCTCTCTTGTTTGTTGTCTTGTTTCTGTGTGTGGAGTCCAAAGGCTGAGCTGGGTGTTGCCTCCAGTTGCCCTCCACCCTGTTCTTAAAGATAGGGATTCTTGCTGAACCCAGAGCTCACCAGTTCAGCAAGGCTGGTTGGCCACTAAGCAACAGAGGTCCACACTCTAGCACTGGAAGGACAGCAGAACACCACCATGCCATTCTTCCCCCCTGGGAATTGAACTCACAGCCTCTTGCTAGCATGGCAAGCACTTTAAGTCCTGAGCCACACCTTTATTCTGTGTCTCCATCTCAGATGGACCCATGTTGTAAGGCTGAGTTCAAGTAGTGTCTTTCCTCCAAAGATCTAATGAGTTCACCTTCTCCCCAACCTTAAATGCCGGGTGGGGGCAGTGGATGAACTGCACAGCTCCTCTGCAGATGGATCCAAGCCCAAGGGTAATCATCTCCCACATGGGTTTCTCCTGTGTTGGCAGTGTCCATGTGGAGGTCCAGTGTCACTTGTGTCTTTTACGTCTCTTTAATTGAGGACACAGGAAATGAGCAATCAGTGTGATTGACTTCTACTGTTCTTTTCCCCCTACTTCCTCCTCTTAATCCTCGTCTACCTCCTCCTCCCCCTTTCCCTTGTCCTTCTTCCTTTTCCTTCTCCTACTTCATCCCTGCTCTCCTCCCAACGTCTCTCTGTAACACTGTGGCTCAAAAGGAGTCTCGTGCATAGTAGGCAATCACTCCACCACTGAGCTACAGCCCCAGACCTTCCCTTTCATTCTTTCCCACTCTTAGCCCGTTCTTTCCCTCTGGTTTTTCTCTCCTCTGGTTTTTTCTCTCATTTCCTTCCCACCACATTTCATTTGTTTATTTATTTGCATTTTTTATTGTATGTGTGTGTACCAGCATTTGGGTGTGGGTGTTAGCCGGAGGCTGACCTGGAGATGCCTTTCTCAATCAAGTCTCTACCTCATCTTTTGAGACAGGGTCTCCCACAAACGTGGAACTTTCTGTTTCAACTAGACAGGCTGAGCAGATAGTCTCTGGAGCCTGCCTGTTTCCCTACCCATCCACTGGGATTATTACTGCGCTGTGGGTGCTGGGAATCTACACTCAGGACTTTACCCACTGAAACACTTCCTAGCACATCCTTTCTGTTTTTAAATGAGCCAGGCAGATGCCATCTAGACCCTTGTCACCCCCTCCTCATGATATTTGCAGGCCTTATCAGTTCTCTTGCCTGGGTGCAAGTGGTACCCAGCAACTTTCATCCCAGAAGCAGACGCATCGGTGGTTAAAGATGCATCAGCTTCATGATAACCCTCTGCTCCCTCTTTCTTTTTCTCACCATTGCTGGCATATCTTTGCCCTCTCTTGCTCACTCTGTTGAAGGGAGACTCCCATGTTCTGAGACACTCTCTGGAGCAACCATATGACAGTCAATCAAGGAAGGACCATGGTCAATAGCTCAGGAAGAATCCGGTCCAACTACCCTCAAGGTATGCTATCCTGCCAACACCCATTTGAGTGGTCTTAGACATGGAGCCTTCTTGGCTGAGCATTGGGAAAGACCCCAAACCAGAAGATATAGCTAAACTATTCCCACACTCCTAAGTCACAGAAATCGTTACAGAAAATTAGCTGTTTCCAGATGAATGACACACTAGTCTTCATTTACCCAAACATTTGTTGACAAGTGTTGTATGTATCTGCTTGACATTGATATCTGGACTTCACACGGGTTACGCAAGTGACCCCCCCCTCACCATTGAGTCGCAAACCACCCACCCCCATCACTGTTCTATTTTTAATTTTTCTCTTTAAAAATTTGAGACAAAAAAAAAATCTCACTCAGTTGCCCAGACTGAACTTGTACTCACACTGAGGCCAAGGCAGGCCTTGACTGAGGATTCTCCAGCCTCACTCGAGTGGCTGAGATGCGGCCTGCACCAGCTGGTCTCATGGGAATGTAACCGGCACCCAGATTGTGCGGGGACTCACGAAGTTGACGCTGTGCTCTAGCTTGTGTCTTTTGCAGCTCATTCTCCTACACTGGAAAGCTTTGTCCTTCTCTTTATGCAGCTTGCTTTGTGTCATCATTGAGTCTTCTTGTCATGGCTCCAAATGCCTACCCTAAGTGAATTTTCTGCCGACGGCGCCTCCTTTAGCTTCTCCCCACCCCTCGGTGCTGTCTGTCTCAGCCACTTGAGTCCTGAATCACACCGCTATTTCGCAGATTCACTACGTGCCAATGCCTTGCCCTCTGCCAACCCGCAGGCACTGCAGACACCCAGCCTCATCCAAGTTTCTCTTTTCTTTTTGAATTGCCTCTTGGCCGATAACCACTCTCAGAACTTCTCAAGTCTGGCAAATGCGCCTCTACACGGTGTCTTTCTCATTGAGTATTTTAAGAAATACTTGGTACTTCTGACTTTTTTTTTTAACCTTCTTTCATTTCAAACTTATCTTTCCTAATTAGCAATTCTACATGCTAAAGAATCCTCTATTCCTTGATGCTGGGGGAACCTCCCTCCCACCTGACCATCATTCCCATCACCAAGCTAGGACTAACATGGACTAACTCACTCCAGTAACATCCTTGAAGAGGCAGCAGTGGTCACAGCACCAGGATGAGGGTATCAGATGTCTGTAGACATTTGACAGCATGGGTCCTTGAAACAGTATTCTTTTCTGAAATACTTTCTGAGAATGTTTTTCCGAACAACCCATAGGTGGCAAAAGTCTCCAGAGGGCCACGTTCATGTTTCCTGAGAGAGCTGTGAACATCTTGCTCCCTCCCATTAGCTCATGGGATCTTCTCTCCTCCTGATCTTCTGATGAACTGTCTGGCCATTAGCAGATTTCCTAAGAACAGTACACAGGAGGAGGTCTTTGCGGGGAGTGGACACAGGAAAGAGGCCTGTCCCCTATCTGACTCTCGAAGAGCTTTCAGAAGGATGTTCTGTGATGGTCAAAATGTGCCATGTGTGTCCCTCTTGATGGGCAGCCACAAACCACACGGGATACAGCTGGGTTCACCCAGGAACTGAGTTTTTTCATTTCACTTAAGTTAAAGCAAATGTAGCCACATGTGACCAGTGACTACCTGACAACGCAATTCTCTAAGTTTCCCGGTGAAGGGTATCTGGTCATCCTCTTTTATGACTGCTCAAGCTGTTTTGTGAATGACAGGATGGTTTCACTTGAATGTGATTGGTCTTCAAAAGGTGCACATGTTGGTGGCACAGCCCCCAGTAATGTCACGCAGAGCTCAGGGAACCTTTAAGAGATGGGGCCATGGCAGGTGGTGCCACTGGCAAAACACTGAGTGGATGAGGGGTCACAGTGCTCTGTGCCCAGGAGAACGGGACCCAGACAGCTACATGAAGCAGAGCACACACATGTTCCACAAATGGAATATCGTCTGTGGTCAGGTGTCACTTGCACAATTTAAAAAAGTATTTGCTAAGTATAAAAAAGCAAGTAAGTTGATACTAAGAGATGGGATTCCAACTCCTCCTGAAAATTCAGAAGGCTTCCAAACACAGGCACATGCATAAGAACACACACATGCACATACAGACATGCGCGTGCATGCACACACACACACACACACACACACACACAGAGACAGAGAGACAGAGAGACAGAGAGAGAGATGCAAACACACATATATAAATAAATAAGCCATATATACATTTCAAAGTGTTACAAACTTTTTAAATTTACAGAAGCCCAACAGGAAGGATTACAGGGGCCATGGGTGTAGAGGACCTTGTCTGAATTCCTGCCCTGGTTTCTTCAGCGATGGACTGTGAATGTGAGCGTGTGAGCCAAATAAGTCCTTTCCTCCCCCACTTGCTTTTGGTCATGGCACCATAGTGATAGGAACCCTAGTTATGACACCGCAGCAACCTGTGTTTGGTGCAAATTAGTTCAGATCCCACCCTAGAGGCAGCTCAGCTGTTCACAAACCACAGACAGAGGAAACCCACCAACCAGTGCATCACAGGAAAAGCACATCTATTTACCTCACCAGAAAACCCATGAATAGAGGAACAACCATAAGGGCTAACCAGTGGGTTATCACTAACCCAACGGTATTTACTGAGTACTTGTTATATTTCTGTTGCTTATACCCACTAGGCCCAGAGAATGAAAGATAAGGGAGGTATACCAGTTGCCCTTTTAAATTAATACACCCTGAACACTTCCCAATAAACGTAATCCTGCAGTCTACCCAAGATCAAATGAGTGAGTGTGGTGTGATGAGAAAGATGCCATAGTGAGGTCTTCAATCTGCTTGTAGTGTTTGGTTAACATATACATGTCATCAGGATATAGTGTGATGGTTTGGACCAGGCATGGACTATACCCTGATGAAATCAGGGTAGTGGGTGTGTCCTTGCTTCACGTTTGATTCTGGATATTAGCTCAAGTTCTGCCCCAGACTGGCTTTGTGTCAGGAGACAAGTCATTTAGCCGGCATGGCCTCCTCAGATCTCTAGAGCAGCAGTAGTCATCCCCAGGTCAGACAGCTGTGAGGACCAGTGATGATGAACATGGATATAGACACTCCTCAGCTACTCCCTGTGGGTTAGTCCTGCATCCTGCATGACAGAGCCAACTCCATAATAAGGGCATCTGTAAAAGGCATTGCCATTAATCAAAGCGCTCTTTGGATACCAGAGACCTCTAGGTAATTCGCATATGTGATTTTCTCTTTTCCTTCCTGAGACAGTGCCTGACTCTGCAGCTCAGGTTGGTCCTGAACGTGGAACCCTCCTGCCCAGCCTCCTGAGCGCTGGGTTGTAGGCATGTGACAATGTGACACTGTGTGTACGATCTTTCCTAACATCTAAAAAGGGTTTTCTCTATCCCTTACATTCCCTAGTTTAATTTTCTTCTCTTTAGTTTTACTAAAGCTTCTATTGCGTTTTATTATTTTTATTTGTTTGCTTGTTTGTGTGTCTGCGAGAGTGTGTGTGTAAGCCAGTGTCCATGCGGAGGAGGTCAGAGGACAACTTGGAGGAGTCGGGTCTCTCCCGACACCACTAAGCCATCATACTGGCCTCTCTCTTCTCAGGAAAATGTTTAAAACCAAGATCACCCGAAGAACAGCCTGAAATCCTTAAAAATAGCAACAACAAATTAACTTTCTCTCATCTTTGTTCTCCCATGCCCCCTGCCTTACACTGGGCCAGCTCAGCCTGGAAGAGATGTCTGGGGGAGCAGTGCCGAGTGGCTGCCTATTACAGCTGCAGTCGCCATCAACACACTGGATTGCAGGTGCCCAATGTGCTGGTGCCTTTGTCTCTCTCTGTCATTCCTGCCGGGGCTGTAGTTAAATTTCTTCTAGCACGATTGGGCAGTGAGATACTTGTCCCTTCTCAGAACCTGGAGACGGGAGACAGCGAGGACTGGTTATCATGGAAACCACGTCTCCCCTGGGCCCCAAGGGGCACTTCTGGAAATGGCTAGGAATCTGATCACTGTCTTCAAGTGTGAAAGCCATGGTTAAAAGCTGTTATTTCCTTGCTTCTGATAAACGGTCGCTGAGAAGCTGCCCACTCTGGTTTTGCTGGGGAAGATTGGATTGGGGAAGAGCGTGAGTCAGGAGAGTGGGAACGGGTAGCAGGATTGAGGGGTCCCGGCGCCTCAGACCCACATGGCACCCAAAACTGCACTGGCGATCCAGGGGTGACCCCGCCTGAACCGTTGTGAGGACTTCGGAAGGTGGAGGGACATTGAGGTTGTGGAGGGGAGGTGGACATGATCACCCCGAGAGGGTGAGAAGGTTTTCAGCTCTAAGAGGACCACACATGGGGGACGGGGGATTAGTCCTAAGGGCCTTGGCAAAAGAATCCCAGCTGGCAGGGTTTCCAACGCAAACACATTCGGTTGCCAGGAAGAAAACATCATTCAGCCGAAACGAGCTTGATGAAGCTTCAGGGGAACAGGTAGATATTCACACACACCTTAAGACAGGTAGATATTCACACACACCTTAAGACAGGTAGATATTCACACACACCTTAAGACAGGTAGATATTCACACACACCTTAAGACAGGTAGATATTCACACACACCTTAAGACAGGTAGATATTCACACACACCTTAAGACAGGTAGATATTCACACACACCTTAAGACAGGTAGATATTCACACACACCTTAAGACAGGTAGATATTCACACACACCTTAAGACAGGTAGATATTCACACACACCTTAAGACAGGTAGATATTCACACACACCTTAAGACAGGTAGATATTCACACACACCTTAAGACAGGTAGATATTCACACACACCTTAAGACAGGTAGATATTCACACACATCTTAGGAGAGGGGTGCATTTCCAGTTCCAGCTAGCAGCTTGCCCCAGCTCTGGCTCATGGCTAGGTTTTCCCAAGAGAAGTTCAGATGTGGAATTGTAAACAAAAGCTTCTGTTAACGTGGAAGCTATGAATCCAAACCTATTTAAGCCACATGGAAGTCCAAAGAAAGCACATGAGAAGGTCAGAGCCAATGCTGTCTTTCCCACTTAGAAGCTGCATCACAAAGGAACAGAGATTCCAGAGGCGAAAGGGACACGTATTCCCGTCCTTGGTAACCATAACAAAAACACGGTTTTGTGGAATCGGCGTTGAGATGCTTCCGTATTTATGTGAGGTTGGCCACGCATTTATATTTCAACACAATCCTGAGACCGAAACACACACACACACTCACACACACATACTCATACACTCACACATACACACACGCACACACACACTCACACATACACTCACACACACACATACACACACGCACACACACACTCACACATACACTCACACACACGCACACACACACTCACACATACACTCACACACACACACTCACACATACACTCACACACACACACGCACACACACACTCACACATACACTCACACACACACACTCACACATACACTCACACACACACACACGCACACACACACTCACACATACACTCACACACACACACTCACACATACACTCACACACACACATACACACACGCACACACACACACTCACACATACACTCACATACACACTCACACATACACTCACACACACACACACACACACACACACACACACACACACACACTGGAAACTGAGCCTGCCGGGGGGAAAAGGTACTTCTCCAGGCCATATTCTCCTTCCCTGGAGTCTCACGGGGGAAGGAATTATGTCTCCAAGCATCTGTTACACAGGTTGCCCCAGACATCTACAAAACTCCCTCCTCAAACATTTCCCTTACTACGTTAGGTTTCTTCTGGTATGTTTTTCTGTTTTTGCTTTGTTTTAACCTGGATGGAGAGATCTCACACTCGGAGGGACATTGGACAATCCCCGCAGTCATTCTGGTTGTCGTGTCACTAGGTGAGGCCAGGAGCACTAGGTCATCTCACATACTCTAAGATGCTGAGACAGCTCTCTGCTTTGAAAATCTCCGTGGTGCCTCCTCTGATGAGACTGGGGCAGAGAGAGCCCAGGACTGGGATTGGGGAGACAGAGGCGGGTGGCGAAGGTAACGGATGTGATGGATATAGTTGACAACCTGATGGTCCAGACTCACCTTGGAGACCAGCCTCTGGGCATGCTTGTCTGGGGTTATCTTGGTTGTACTTATTAATCCAAGTAGGAAGGCCCTGCCATTGTGGCTGTGGACATTCTCTGACTGGGACTGTCACTGTGTAAATGGGTCATCGGAGGTGAGCACTGGCAGGCATCCAACCCTCTGGCTACTGGATTGTGGACACCACACCGGCAGCTCCTGCTATCCCAGCTTCCGTGCCCTGAGAACTGTGCCTTGAACTCTAAACCAAACGAAATCCTTCTCCTCTGGTCTGCGTTTATCAGTGCTGTACCATGGCGACAGGAAGAGGAGCCAAGCCGCCAGAGCAGCTCTGTCTGACTGACCATCTCTTCTGAGGCCTCACCAGAGCACCAACAGCCTTGTGCACTTGGGAGATGGAAGGCGAATGGAGGAAAGATGTCTCCCTTCAGGCCTCATTAACAGTGTCCCACGGGTGCTTTGGGTGCATCTGAGGGATTTGACTTGAGTGGACGGACCTGCCAAAGCTTGTGTGTGTGTGTGTGTGTGTGTGTGTGTGTGTACCTGCCAAGCAGGACACTAAAAACTTCCCATGTCAGAGTCTGGTGGCATCAGTGAAGGGTATACATGGCCCGTGGAAGGACCTGTGGACCAATTTTGTTCAGTCCTCTTAACACCCATAGGATGGGTGCTCTGTTCATCTCCATTTTTGTAGCTGGGAAAGTAAGGTTCGGAGATGCAGAACCAGGATTTAAGAGTTGGTACTTAGCTCTCTGAGCCCTGTGCCCTCAATCATTTACTGCTCTGATGTTCCATCAAGTTCTTCTAATGAGGAAGGGTTCAATAATTCCCCACCTAGGGGGAGTTGGGGACACACAAGGGTATTTCCAACATGTATGCTGAGACCAAGGAGGTTAAATTGACTTGACAGAGAGGTCAGACAGCATGTCCACTAGTTTTTTGTTTTAAAGGAAAACATAGAGGTTGGAGAGATGACTCAGTGGTTCCGAGCACTGGCTACTCTTCCGGAGGACCTAAGTTCAATTCCCAGCACCCACAAGAAGGCTCACAACCATCCATGATTCCAGTTCTATGGGATCTGGTGCCCTCTTCTGGCTCACAAAGCACCAGGAACACCTGCAGGATTCATATATCCAGGGAAAGCCCCATACACATGAAATGAAAATGAATGAATGAAAGGTTAAAGAATGGGCTGGTAAGATTTTGCCTGATGTATTTCTACGGCTGCGTGCGATTCAAGCCGTCGTTACAGAAACCATCTGGCCACACCTCGATGATTCTCTCAAGGGGTCCATGAGGTAGGTGCTGCCAGTTCTCAATCACGGAGAATCTGAAGCTTGAAGAAGACAAGTGGCAAACTCAAGTCCAGTTTGGGCAGAAGCAGGCTCCAGGGGAGACCCCGGAGCCCCAGTGTGTCAGCCAATACAGTGTGGAAGTTCTACACAGAGATCCTCACTTATAAATCCTCTGCAAATAAAATGTTCATGACTGCAGGGCAACTTCTCTAAGACCTGCGTGTCCCAGAGATTGCCGGAAGCTCCCAGAATCACCCTGGCCTTCTTGGATAGCACCCAGCCAGTGTCTGATTCTGGTGGCCTCTGGGAATGGATGCTGCTTGCACACTGGGTTCGAGTCCCCTCCCACTCTGCTGGACCAGCCGCTGATACTTACCCAGCACCTTACAATCTCCCTTGGCTAATCCGGTGTGTTCCCTGGTCACTTCCCATTAAGTATAAAGTGGCTTCCTGTTCACAGGCTCGGAATTAAAGCGTCACTTCTCCCAGTGAGAAGCTTCAGGTGACATGTACCATCAAGGAACTCAAAAGCCAAAGGGAGGGAGGAGGGGGCAGCCTCCAGTCAGCTCCCAGCTCCTGTCTCTGACCCAGCAAAATTCTTGCTCTATACATCATCCCCTCACCCACAAATTAAACAAAAATGAATCCCAGTATCTTGGGAGGTGTTTTTAAAGCTTAGGGTAGCCGGCCTAGCTGGTGCAGAGGAATATTAGTACAAGCTGGACCCGTAAACATCTTTCTCCATGTTTCCAGACTGGGCGGTTATCCCCGCTGCGCCTCCAAAGCCCACCTGGAATGCTACCGCATTCTGATGGGAGAGAGAGCTCTCTCTGACGAGAGAGCTGCTGCACCAGCAGACGCCTGCTCTGGTTTCCGATGTCCCCAGTCAAAGCGTCCACAGCCCCAGCCTTTCTTCCTTACAGTTTGATCTCAGACCGTAAAAGCCAAGTTCCTCCCTGAGGCATGCAGTAACTGATGAGTTGCTATTCTGGCACGGTGAAAGCGGTTCCCGGGCCTCCCCCGTGGCAGCAGATTCGCAGAAAGAGCAAGGAAAGCTTCACCTTTTAGGAGAAAGGATGAGTCACGTGATGCCCCAGCCCAGCCTCTCTGCAGCTTCATGGCCCCGAGTCTGTAACAGAGTGTCTTAGCCTCCCTCACTTTCCCCACAAGCTGTCTCATCAAGCGGAGATGTCTCCATCATAAAATTAAAGGGCACAGTGAAGTACCCTTTTCACTGTGGTAACGTCCGTGTAACATGCTTTTGTTAACGACTATCAATATTGCTCATCTCCGGAATCCTTCATCTCGTAGAGCCAAAATCCAGTATTTATTGAATGTGAATGCCCCTCTCTCCTCCCCGCAAGTCCCTTGTAATAAGCAGGCTGCTCCCTGTCTGTGAATTTAACTAACACCTCGGATAAACGTGTGTTCTATAGGCAGATGGCTTAGCCCACTGATCGCAGTGAGGCTTGTCCATATTATGGCAGGTGACAGAATGCCTGGCTTCTTCAAGCTGATGTCCCATTGTATGCATCTGCCTCCCCGTTCATCCTCCGGCCAGCTTCCACATGCTAGCTCCAGTGGGGAATGTTGCTATGAACATAGGTCCAGCAATGCCTCTTTAGAATCCCACTTGCAATTCTATTATGCATGTGCTCACACGTGCAGTTGCTGATCACCTATCTAGTAGTTCTGTTGTCAATTTCCCTTTTTAAAAATATTATTTTTCCTTTTGTGGACATATGTCTGTGTTTATGCTTTTCATTTTCTTATGAAATGGTCTCAGCATCATTTCTCAGGCCTCCTCGATACATTTTTAATACACAGAACATGCTTGGCTGGGTGTGTGTATGTGAGTGCAGTTGCCCCTGGTGGCCAGGAGAGGGCATCAGATCCCCCAGAGCTAGAGTTACAGGAGGTTAGGAGTCTCCCCGAGTGGGTGCTGGGAACCAAACTCAGGTCCTCTGCAAGAGCCCTAAGCAACTGTCCATTGCCCACACTCTTTGCCACTGAGCCCCCCTGGTCACGTTTTTCTGTAGGAGCCTCGCCATTTTCACATTTATGGCCATGACACATTGAGTGTTCAGTTTCTCCACAATGTTGCCAACACCTGTATTCTCTAGTGTGATGTATGAGAGAGAGAGAGAGGGAGAGAGAGAGAAGGAGAGAGGGAGGGAGGGAGGGAGGGAGGGAGAGGGAGAGGGAGAGAGAGAGAGAGAGAGAGAGAGAGAGAGAGAGAGGGAGAGAGAGAGACAGACAGAGAGAGAGACAGAGAGAGAGAGAGAGAGAGAGAGAGAGAGAGAGAGAGAAGGAGAGAGGGAGGGAGGGAGGGAGGGAGGGAGGGAGGGAGGGAGAGAGGGAGAGGGAGAGGGAGAGGGAGAGAGAGAGGGAGAGAGAGAGAGGGAGAGAGAGAGAGAAGGAGAGAGGGAGGGAGGGAGGGAGGGAGGGAGGGAGAGGGAGAGGGAGAGAGAGAGAGGAGAGAGAGAGAGAAGGAGAGAGGGAGGGAGGGATGGAGGGAGGAAGAGGGAGAGGGAGAGAGAGAGAGAGAGAGAGAGAGAGAGAGAGAGAGAGAGAGAGAGAGAGAGAGCAATGAATATGAGGTGTTACTCTTTTGTGGGCTTGGCTTGCTTTTCCTTATTAAGTGGTCTCAGCATCCTTTCTCAGTCCTACCTCATACTTTTCTGCTGCATGGCCCATGCTTGGCTGCAGAGCTGACGCCCATTATTGGCGACCCTGAGGGATCTGACTCAGGGCTGCGGCTGAGTTTTCCTCACAGGTCTGAATGCTTGCATGCTCTGGGGCTCAGAGCTGTTTCCAGGGAGGGCACTGGTACTTACTGCAGGCTGCTGCTCTCCTGGTCAGAGAGAAGTCATGTTGCATCAGGATGCTCTGAGGTTTATACAGCACATTCAAAACAACCTTGGAGGCGGCAAGAAAGCACGGTGCTATAGGAGTTGTTCAGGCTTTGTGTCCCGCCCTGCCATTGGCAAGGTGTGTGATTTCAACCATGCCACTTGCTTCCAAGACCAGCATAGGTGAGGATTCCGCATGGGTATTCGTGATATGGGCAAATGAATGAATGAGGAGATGAATGGTGTCTTGCTTATCAGCAAAGACCACACCCATTCCTAACCGGCTAAAGAATGAAATTGTTTTCTCAATGCTTCAGTGTTGAGAATCCTGGGGATAAAGTAAGCCCGAGTGGCCAGGAGCTTACAGATGCAAATTGAGAGGAAAATGAGCTTGAACCCCAGCCTTATGCACATGATCTTGAGCAAGCTATGCAATCTGCCTAAGCCTTACTCCATTTTAAGTAATGGGTGCGTTTGTGCATGTTGGTGGATATGTGCGCACGTAGGGTGTGTGTGTGTCCATGTATGTACATGGTTGAGGAGGACAGAGACTGATGTGTCTTCCTTAGCCTCTTCTTCATTTTATAAAAGTCTCTCACTGGTCCAAGTCATGCAGACTGAGTGGCCAATTGAACCTGGGGATCTTCCTGTTTCTGCTTCCCCGGTGCTGGGGTTACAGGCACACAACACCACACAGAGCTTTTTGGGGGATCAGACTTGGGTCTTTACATGTGTGGCAACTGAGCTTACCAACTGAGCCATTTGGTAAATGGCTCTGCTTTGAACACGAGAACAATAGATCATGTTAATCTCAACACTGGGATCTTATGGGGTCACCCTTGGCAGTGACTAAGACGGAGATGCATAAACAGGAACAGGGGCATGCTGTTGAAATGATGGAGTGGGTCTTCAGCTCCAGAGAGGACACTCTCTTGGGGCTGTCTACATCGGCCACCATGTGAGGAACACACTCAAGCAGCCCCACACAATAGTCCACGCGGCAAAGCACGGAGCAACCTGTCAGCAGCTAATGCCACCTTGCTGAACAGGTGTGTGATATGCCTTGAAAGTGAACTATCCAGTCAAAGCCTCAGACGACTGCAACCCAGTAAGACAGTCTGAGCTGGTCCCACTTGGCTAAGTGACTCCAAGTTCCAGACACCCTGCATGAGGGAGCAAATATTCATTGCCTTTTTGAAGAAGCTAAATCTGGGGGTGATGCATCATTCAACAATTACACCTCATACTCATCTGCTACGGTGGCCATGACGTCCAAATGTAGAAGAGAGTATATCTTGTATAGAACTTAGCACACCATATAGCAGTGTGGTGCGGGAGGTCTCATCTATGATTGCCGATTTGCGTGGCAAAGAGATGTTTTTTTTCTCTTCACTTTGAACGAAGGCTGAGAAAGATGTGCACTCCAAATCCATGCCCTGCAAGACAGAGCATGGCCCATGCGCCAGTGGAAGACAGAGCACAAACAACACAGGCCTGAGAACAGGAGTTAAACAGACGTGAGGGGAGTCTATTTAGACCACCCAACAGCACGGGCTATGGTGCTTGAGGAAATACAAAATCAGGGCCCTGTACCAACAGACATGCTAAACATAGCACTTGCAGAATTTTCTCTCTGGAGCTGCATCCCAACCCCAGGCTGGTTATTCTCGTACCCACTTTATAGACCTGACCAATGGAGGGCTGGGGCAATCTTCCAAAGACCATGCTGATGATGGGTTTCAGACCAAGGGTTCTGCTCCTCTTGACTTGGACTGAACTCTGAGTACACAGCTGGGTGGCACACTTTGGTCTTTTCCTTTCTCAGAACATCACAGTCACAGAATTTCACCAGGGACCAGGTTTTCAGAAGCTCAGCACACAAGATAGACGGTTTAAGTGAGAGACGCAGCAGCCTTCAACTGCCAATGGAGCCTCAGTTAGGGTTGGGAACTTGGAGACCCCCACCCCCACTTATCCATGCTGGAATTTCGACGGGCTTGGCAGTGTGGGTGCACAGAATTTCCAGAAGCCAAGTAGCCCACAGCTCTCCGCTCCACCCACCAGCTCTTACGGTTCTTCCTATTTCTTCTTCCACCTAGGCCTCGAATCTGGGCTTATATGGGCAACACAAATTGTGCCCAGGGAGTTATGAATAACAATGAAGCAAGGGGCCATGATGTTGGGAGGGAGGTGGGGGTGAAGGGGACTATAGGGAGGAAGTCATGAACAGATGTGATCAAAACACATTGTGCCAACGTGTGAGATTTTCAAAGAATCAATAAGATATTTAAAAAGAAATGGGTATGGAGTTATTTTAATACTCTGAGGGGAACAAAATCTAGTGATATACAGACATGAAACAAATGATCCTGAACTGCACACTCATACATGTAGGGTAAAATATAATAATAATAATAATAATAATAATAATAATAATAATAATAATGGCATTATGTGCACCAAACAATACACCACCAGGTCAACTGTAGCCCACGAGCCTCACTTCAGTGATCCCAGACTGGCTAGCATGCAAGGTCCCTACTTGCTGTGAGACTAGCTGCCTCTCAGCACCCTATGGGCTGTGTTTGTTTGCAAGAGACACAAGACAGCTTCATAAGTATTCCAAAATGGTTTTCACACACAGATGTGAGCTGTGTCCTCAAGCAGAATCCAGACTTGCTGAGGGCAGGGACCAGGTCCCTGGTTCGCGTTGGGACTCTGTTTCTGATTCTCCAGTATGAGGTGCAGCCCCTCTGGGTAAGGACTACTCATAGCTAGGGCAGAAGCCAGGCAGAATGATTGTCCCCAGGCAGTGTCTTGGGACAGCTGTGAGCATCGTATCACTCTGAGGCCTGAGCTCTGCATCTTGGGAGGGCAGCTTCCTTCACTCTTGCTGTTCCAGGGAACGGAGGTGAGGGGATCAAGGTTAATGACTTTCGCTTACAGACACTGTGCCAGGCTTACAAATGAGGCCTCCGCTTCCCTCTGGGATCCCATTGCTGGGAAGATGTGGCTGCTTCTGCACGAGGCTACACGCTTCCTTCAAATCATCTGCACTGAGCAGGCTGGTCTCTGAGTTTGGCTCTGTAGACTCCACCCAATCACAACTGTGTTCTGAAGCTCATGACCTTCTGGGATTCAAATCCCACTCACAAGTTAGCAAAACTGAGGTGGGAATCCAGACCCTTCCATCTGAATATTCAACATACTTCTTGATTCTCCTTGTGACCCAAGTGAGAAATAATCAGGGTTTTGCTGTGTTTTGTTTTTTGTTTTGCTAATTCATATTCTCTGCCCTCAAGGAATTTGTAATTTGAAGGCACACACAAAACCAGAATTTCTGAAGACAAGAACACATCACAGAGGCTTAGGATGTGTGGTGGGTTTGCATAATAACAGCCCCGCAGGCTTATACGTTTGAATGCTGATTTCATTCCCCAGTTGGTGCAACTGTTTGGGAAGAATTAGGAGGTGTGGCCTTGTTGAAGGTCGTGTGCCACTGGAGGCCAGCTTTGTGGTTTCAAAAAACTCCTGCCATTCCCCATGTGCCTTCTGTTTCCTGCTTGCTCTTTGAGATTCGAGCTCTCAGCTGTCCCTGTCATCATGCCTTCACTTGGCCACTGTGGACTCTGACTCTCTAAAACCGTAAGCCCAACTAAATGCTTTCTTTTAAAAGTTGGCTTGGCCACAGCATCTTATGGCAGCCACGGGAAAGTAACCCACATGTTATAGATGGGAGGAGCCATGATTCGTGGCAGTTAATGATCACCAGAAAGAGAAAAGAAGCAGCATAAATACAGCAAGGAAAGGAAATGAGAGTGAAGGAGGGGGGCTGAGGCTTTAATAATTGTCAGGGCTGGTTCAGGACTGAGGCCATCCCAGCAGGGAAAGGAGGGACCTTTGGTCCAACATATTAGATGAATTTGAACAGTGGCTATAAGCACATGCCTTATAGTCACAGGGTTCTTAGTTATAAACAGTAGAGACCATATTGATCTGGTTTAAGCAAAAGAGGCTTGGCGGTTCTCAGAATAGACTAGTGGGAAGTTCATAGACACAAGAAACCAGAGGTCACCAGGACAGGCTAATTACTCATCAAATGTTCCCCTCTCATCTGTACACACAGATACTCATACCCTCCTGCTGTAGGTGAACTTTCTCCAGGGCCCACAGCCCCTGGATATTCTGGTCAGGGACCTCCAGGTTCCACATCTCCAGAGAACAGGTTACGTCTCCACTAGCCACAACTACAAAGTCTCAGAGAAGAACTCTGATTGCCCACCAAAGGGGTGCAGCTGTGATGGCATAGGGCTGGATTAAGGGTAGAATTTGATTGACATCACAGTGATAGTGTTGTGCTGGGGCACTTATGGGTGTTTGGTTTGGAGAAATGACGGCAGAGACAGGGGAGCTCAGTGTTGCTGCGTGTGATGGACTCACTGGAAGTTCATTTTCTGAGGCTGGTGAGAAGGCTCCGCAGGTAAAAGCATGTGACAGGCAAGCCTGACAGTCTGAGTTTGAACTCTGGACCACATGGGGTTTTGTTTGTTTGTTGTTGTTGTTGTTTAATTTAAAGCTACTTGTTGGGGTGCACATCTGTAAACCCAGCCCTCCTACTGAGAGACTGCAGGTAGAGACAGGAGAATCTACTGGAATCTCTCTGGCCAGACTCAAGAGTGCACAGTGTGCGAGAAACAAGAGAGGAGTTGCTTCCACAAGGTGGAAGGAGAGAAATAGCTCCTATAAATTGTCTTTCGGATCTTCAAATACAAGCCATGCCAAGCATACGTATCTGCGCATGTGTGTGCAAACACATACACACACACACACACACATGCACACACACGATGGGAGATGTCATTCTGTAAATATGTTTCTCATACTGGTTAATGAATAAAGCACTGTTGGCCAATGGGAAAGCAAGATAGGCGGGGCTAGGAGACAAGGAGGAAAGAGGAAGTAGTTAGGAGGAGTCAGCATGGAGAGACCAGAGACGACAGAGGTCCAGGCCCGCTCTCGGGAAAGATGAGCCACATGGAAATACTTAGAGTAATAGAAATGGGTTAATCATTAAGACAGAGCTAGCCGATAAGAAACAAGTAACAGGCCAACAGCATTGTATCAAATACAGAGTCTCTGCGTGTTATTGGGGGCTGGTGCAGCGGCGGGACCACGCAGGCTGGCGGAAAACATCTAGCTACAAATGGTGTCCACGTGGCTTATAAGAACTTTCACTTAAAACTTAACAAAAGCTTAAAAAATAGTTTTTAGAAACAAAAGAACAGAGACAAACAAGACTTCTTGGTAGCAGCATTTTTCTCGGTTGGACTTTGTTTTGATAGAGACAGAGATTTGCGTGGCTCCTTTAACGGAGGTTTCCAAAATTAGCATAAGCGGCAAAAAAATCACACGGCTTTTAAACCACTAAAGGTTTACGGTGTGTTTTAAAATATATGCAGGCTTGGGAGAGAAAAAGAATAAAATGGTTTTAAAAAGACAGAGTATGGCTGGGTGTGGTGGCACACGCCTTTAATCCCAGCACTTGGGAGGCAGAGGTAAACAGATCTCTGTGATTTCAAAGTAAACCTGGTATGCAGAGTGAATTCCAGGACAGATAAAAGTTACACAGAAAAACCCTGTCTCAAAATATGTAAAAATATAAGTAAAAGAAATAGAGTAATAAGAAAGCCACGTAAAGACGGAAAGCACAGAGAAACTTTGGATATTATATACTGTTCTGTTATCTTTAAATTGTTTGACTGCTGAGGAAATAATAACTGATAAAAGAAATGCTGCTGGATTAATTCAATTTACATATTTTAAAAATGCTTTGACTCCAAAATTTAAGTCCAAGGGTAAGTTACTGGGGAAAAGGATTTCTATTTTTGTTTCCACAGGAAATGAAAAGCTGTGGATTCCTTCCAAAATAATGTGGTTTGATCAAGCCAGACCCCCTGAAACAGCATTCCAGTTGATCCAACATTCAAAACAGCTGAGATAAGCCAGGATTTCTGCATCTTCTTAGGATCCCCATGACAGCGCCCCCTACCAGCAGGAAGTAGTTTAGAAAGAATGACACCCAAATTCCCAAATATTGTTTATAAATGCTTGTTTTCATTTAAATGGAGTTTGTTATAAATGGTTAATTACCACAACCAATTCTTTTAATTCTTTTTAAAGGTAAAAAGGGAATTATGGTGTAGATATGAATACTTTGCCTTGGAATGGATTTTCATTTATTGATACAAATTTAAGGTCAATTTTGTGATATGTATATTTCTCCTCTTGTTTAGGGATTGTGTTTATATAGCTCATTGAAAAATGTAATGTATAACTTAGTACAGATTATAGAGAGTTACCTATGATAGTAAAAACTTGGAGTTAAGTTAGTTAGGATTTCTAGATATGCAGAGATGTATTTGAGATAAATAGGCATTCTTCAAACCTTTCAAAGACCTGCAGAATATGGCATTTAAAATGGTTTAGGGTTTTTCTTGACAGTGAGGCATAACTGCTCCTGGCAACCTCATCTGCATCAGAAAGGAAGATGGACATAGAAGAAACACATGACGAAGTTTGCTTTTAATATGGCAAGACTAGCCATTTGGGCAAGGTACTGCTCTTGTCTGGACTGCTTGACTTTATGCTGTATAAACTGGACATGCAGGACCCACAGGAAAGTGACTGCTGAAACCAGATGGACATTGCTACAGGATTCCTGCTTCATGGAAGAGGCTGCCAGACAGTCTGCAGGACACAGAGAAAAGTGACTGACAAACTGCCAATACAGGTGGACAGTTTAAAGTTTCCTGCTCTTCTGAGGAGTCTTCCAGACACACTATGACCTATAGGCTGAAGATGGAACATTGCAGAAGAACTTTGGGTGACTGACCAGGCAGTGAGTTGTCTCTGTCATTTCTAGAATTTATATATTATCCTTCTGTGGTCTTTGAAGGAGTTGAAGACAGTTACAGTTATAGTTTTCCTTAGTTAGGATTAAAGATAAGTTACATATAAGACTTTGGACTCATAAAGATAGGATAGATGATAGAATATTTTCTTTAAGTCTTACTAAATTAATAGGCTAAATATTGTTAACTGTGATTCTTATTTGATAACTGTTGTATGGTATATTTTGCTAGGTTAAGGTTAAAACCCTTCTTTTTATTTAGACAGAAAAGAGGAGATGATGGGAGATGTTATTCTGTAAATACGTTTCTCATACTGGTTAATGAATAAATCCCTGTTGGCCAATAGGAAAGCAAGATAGGTGGGGGCTAGGAGACAAGGAGGAAAGAGGAAGGAATAAGGAGGAGTCAGCATGGAGAGCCTGGAGAGAGCAGCATGCGGGGCCCAAGGCCCGCCACTCTCCGATAAGATGACCATGTGGAAATACTTAGATAAGTAGAAATGGGTTAATCATTAAGATAGAGCTAGCCGGTAAGAAACTAGTACCTGGCCAACAGCCTTTATATCAAATACAGCGTCTCTGTGTATTATTATTGAGGGCTGGTGTGGCGGTGGGACCAGGCGGCTGGCAGGAAAACATACTCGCTACATACATACACACACACACACACACACACACACACACACACACACACACACACACAATCAAACAAATAAATAAATTCCAATTCTACAAAGTTCTGAGCCCATCTTCAGAGAATATCTGCATTCTTCAGAGGCCCAGAAAACTGTATATTTAACTAGCTTTCCTAGATGACTGCAGTGGACAACTTTTCTGATCCAGACATTTTACAGGAGAAGGAACTGAGGAAATCAAATCACTCAGGCTGCACAGCTGGGGAGTAGACGAAAAGGAGCCTACTGCTATGTAGCCCCACTGCTATGTCAGCTGGAACTCATCACTTCCCACATGAGCTCTAGTAGCTCTCTGGGCTAGAGAAAGGGGTACGATGCAGAGACGGGAGCCCCAGGAGCCCTCTGTCCCTGACAGTTCTGCAACTAGATTGGATTCGTCAACCGTAACCATCCCAACACATCCACACACAGCTAGACACGTCCTCTGTCGTCAATGCTGTGCTCACCTCCTCCGGCTGCAATCTGACAAACAGGATAGGGGTGCAAGGGACGGGGATGAGTGGATGTCGTGGTCTCATGGTCTCATGGGCAGGGAAAGGCAGTGCAGGCAGAGGGATCTGAGGGAGCAAGGGCGTGGGCAGAAGCAGGTGCAGGTGCAGGGAGTGAGATGTCAGTGGCCAGGGATGCAAAGGAAGAGAAGTTGGGAATTTAATGACACTGGGGACCCAGAGCTAAGTCCCTGGAAGGATGCGCTACCCTCTGAGTTTATGTGGATGCCCCACAGACCCCCGAACACTCTCTTCAGGGAAGAAGCTGTTGCATAGCGATGCCCACGTACCCAGTGTCTGCCAAACCGAACTAGGAATCAGTTTCTGTTTCTGACAGCTCCAAAGATGTGACAATCAAACTCCAAACTTAGAATTATTGTTTTAAAAGATGGTACTGGAGAGCCAACCCAAAATATTTTCTTCACACACTTGCCCTCTGAACTCATATACCCAGAAGGGTTTGGTGTTGGAGATTAATAAAATAATAATAATAATAATAATAATAATAATAATAATAATAATACCAAGAAATTCTGTAATCCCTTCTCTTCATCTGGGAAACCTCAGGGTGATGAACACATTAAAGTCTCCTAGAAAATATCCACAGAACTTCAAGTCCAGGGCTCCTAAAGTTCATCACACAAACCCCCACCCCCACCCCCTCCCCACTCCACCCCCACTGATCTCACTTCCTGCTGTGCAGCAATCCACTGTCTTTCCTGTGCCTGCAGAGGAGGGAGCTTTGTGGTCTCCTGTTTATCATCAGACAGGAGACAATGAACACAAGAAGCATATAGACCCCCTCCCTGTTTAAAAAAAAAAAGAATGCAATTTAATGCTTGCGCAATATTCTCAAGGTGCAAGTGTGCACACACCCAACATACACACTCACACACACCACATACATACATACTCCAAAACATACACACAATATATACAAAACTATGCACATACACACATGTACACACACATTCACACTCACATACACACAACACATACACGCACACATGCCACATACACACACAGAGAACAGACCTCATATAAATACACACACACACAACACACACACACACACACACACACACACACACACATGTTTTGGCTAGTTTTCAACTTGACTCAAGCTAGATTCATTTGAGAAGAAGCAACCTCAACTGAGAAAATGAAGGAGACCGGCCTCTGACAAGCCCGTGGTTCATCTTCTTGACTGGTAATCAATGCGGGAAGGGGGGGGGCTTACTGTGCTACTCCTTGATTGTTGGTCCTGGATGCTATAAGGCTGAAGGAGTCACGGGGAGCAAGCCTGCGGGGAGCACCCTTCTGTGGCCTCTGCATCAGCTCCTGCCTCTGGTTACCTGCTGTGCTTCAGTTCTTGTCCTGAATTCTTGTCCACCTGAACGGTGGACCGTGACATATAAGTGTAAAGAAAATAAACCTTCTGTCCCACAGGATGCCAATGGTCATGGTGTGTCATCACAACAATAGTAACCCTAATACTCATACAAGCACAGACTCACATACAAACCCACAAATTTACAAACATACAGGCACGGACCCTCATTTGCATATGCATACACCACACACACACACACACACACACGGTTCAATGGACAGATGTGTGACTGATAATTTGGGAGCAAATGCTGAAATACATTCCTGTAGAGAAAATGATGGGAGAAACAATCTCTGAGATCATACATGTTCCTGTAGCATGCTCCTCCATGGAGACACTCTCCTGTCTCTGGAAACAGTCCTAACACACGGTTCTTGGGTGTCTGTGGCTTGGCCTGACCTTTATGAACTCTCTTAGTCAGAGCTCAGGTTATTTCCTTCCCTATCCCAGTCTTCCCTGCCCTCTTCGAGCTTCTGCAGAGGTTGACACTTCCTTTCCTTCCAAGGAAGAGCGCCAGCAGGCCGTTCTTTCCCCTGGATACTATGATTGGCTCAGATTTGAGCACATGACCGAGACTGGCCCAGTAAGATTTGACTCTGTTGTTTCTCAGGGCCCATAGGAAGTTTCTTTCCTCTTTATCTGGGGTTTGCTTGGCTGTGAAATGGTCCCCTGAAACAGGCACCTTGAGAGCTCACCCAGTAACGAAGGCAGCAGAAGACAAAGCTTGGCCGCCATTGGATGGAAACACTAAATGATGGTGGATGTCAGCATTGGGTCCTCCAAAAGCAGGCGCTGGAGCTATGGCGCCTCAAGCTGGGTGTTCATCACTGCTCAACTTCTGCTAAAGCATGTGCGCATTGGAGAGTTTGGAAGCCCCCGGACAAACGTTGTCTGTTCCGTTGTCACGTGCCGGATCCTGCGCTGTTCACGGGGGCTGAGCTCATGTACAAGTGAAAGAAACAAGTGTCCTTGCTTTAAGCCGTTCACAGTCCTGTTAAAGAGAGCGGATAGCCAGGTGCAATCCCGTACATGTCCTAACCAATTACTCCAGGGTTTCACTTCATGCCCGGAGGATGAGATGGGGGATATAGCAAGGCAAGGCTCGCTAGTACACTGGTTTCTGGACTCTAAGACCCTGATAGCATCTTAGGTAGGTTCTCTGGGAGTCCAAATCTGAGCTGGCCCCCAGCATGATGGTGATTTGTCAGGAGGGTGTGGAGGGAGCATTTGCCCTCAGGAAGGGAGTCACTGAAGGAGGGAAAGTGGGCCTGAAGGAAGCAGCCCTCAAGCTGCCAACAGCTGGTTCCGCAGGACGCTTTGGAGCTGGAACGGTCTCAGAGGTCTCTGAACGTGGCCGCATAGTCTCACTCTCATGCATTCTTTCTTTATGGGCGGACCCTGAAGGGTCTGGGTGAGGCAGGCACCACCCTGCAGTGCAGCAGTCCCCAGAGGGCTGTTTGGTGAAGGTCGCCTACCAACAGCACTTCAAGCAGCTGGAGGAGAGGGTTCCTCAATGGATGCTGAGTCCGGTCAGAGCACCGACATACCCACCACACGGGCATCATATGCTAGAAATAATATCTGTGGTTTCTTCACTGTAATCACCAATCCCCGAGTATACTTATATATAAAATCACAGTGATGATGGCAAACTTTTAAATGCTCACCGCGCACTAGGTGCTGCGCCAAGAACGCTGCCTGGTTCCTGTGTTTGAAGTTGGTAATAATTGCCCTGTGAAATGGGTGCTGGTGTTCTTACTTAATAAATGGAGATTGTGAAGCTCAGAGGTGTTCGGGACTAGCACACATTCAATCCCCCCTTCCCCACCCCCTCCTCACCCCACTTTCACGTAAGGACTCCTAAACAGCGTGTGTTCACCCCCAGAGTCACTCTAGCCAAGTAGAGGGAGGGGTCAGAAGGGGTTGAATTGACAATGAGTAAGCAGCTACACATAGGAAGCCTGGACACAAATGGTGCACTCAGGAGCCTGGGAGAGGTCCCTTCAGTGATCCACAGACACACAGGCACGCGCAACTCAGGCGTGTCCACTGTCCTGGAGTTTTTGGTTGCTGTGATGCAGCAGCAGCAGGATGCCTGGGTGACTTTGATGGTCAAGGTAAGGACTTTGAAGGGTCACAGGTATGTTCAGAGTTGGACATTTTAGCTCTGGAATAGGGGAGGTGACCCAGTGCACAATGTCCCTAGCACCTACTTAAAAATTGGGTGTGGCTGTGAGAGCCTGCAACCCTTGGCTGTGGGAGGCTGCAGGACGAGGATGGTCTGTAGTACACTTTGCATTACAAATTGATAAAGAATAGACCGTTAAGGTTCAATGAAAATGCTGCCTATTGCGCATCAGGAGATAAATATGATAATTAGCCCAGTGGGATCTTTTTACGGGGCAAGTATACATCAAACATTGTGTCCCATCAGTGTACTCACAAGTAGCCTTTCACAATAAATAAAAAAACTGGAAAGCTGAAGGGGACGGCCACGGGAGAGCATGGGGCTCCCCACGTCAAACAGCAGGGTGGAGGGTCACTTTTGAAGAGCGGTCTGAGCCATGGATTTCTTCGTTTGCCACAACTCCCAAATGAAAAGACGTTTAATTTTTTTTTTCTTTTCCAAATAAGTACCATACCAACAATCCATGTCCATTATGAAGATCTGAGTACATGAAAGGATAAGCGGAAAAGGCTAAAAACAA
Source organism: Cricetiscus sungorus (assembly GCA_030556225.1). Lineage (NCBI taxonomy): Eukaryota > Metazoa > Chordata > Mammalia > Rodentia > Cricetidae > Cricetiscus > Cricetiscus sungorus. Next base: position 31,786,162 of record JANBXA010000044.1, on the reverse strand, counting down.
CTCACCATGGCTAGCATTTGGAAACCACGTTTATTTTCTATGTGGAAACACGTGATTTAGATATTTTATGTAAACAGTGTGTTTACATAATGCTGCTTTTATAGCTGACTTTAAAAACTTACCGTGTTTTATTTGCAGAAGAAACAAATGACCACCTTTCCTAATAACCGGGATCAGTAATCCAGCACGTGGCCACTCTGCTCGAAGGCTCAGAAGTGCTTTTCCTCACGGGGCTTTAATCACGCTGGTGACCCGTGCCTTGTCATGGGGAGACGCAAGCGTTGTTATTCTTAATTTCTAGAGGAGAAAGCCAAAACCCAGAGAGACTCGGTGCTTATTAAGAAAGCGACTCAGCTCACAGAGGACAGCAAAGATCTGGAGTCCTCGCATGGGCACCCGGTCCCCTTCCCTCCAAACGTTACAGCCCTCATCCCCACATCAGGGCAGCGCTGTCAGGGAGGAGCCAATGGCTCAGTGATTGACAGGAATCCTCCCCTGTGTCCACACCACAGCCACGCCCTCTGCAGAGACGCCCAGATAGCTGGTTTGATTTTCTCGGAGTTTCAATTTCCTATTGCACCTCTGTTGGAGACTGTTCTATTGAAAGTTTAACGGCACAAACGATGACTCAGTGGTGACAGACAATTATATTTCCCCGTGAGGCTCTCCTGGTAGAGGGAGAATGGAGCCTATGATGAACAAGGGAGGAGCGTTTTAGCCTTGGTACTCGGTGGGCATGAAGATCCGGTCAGTGGTGGCTACATGTCTGCCACTTCTTTTAGACTCTGTTTACAGGCTCCCAGATGTGCACTTGCAATGGAAAGAACGTGGTTCCAACACACCCAGACCTGAATGCAGACACTGTGTGTTGACATTGTGACTTTCAACTTCTCTGATCTCATCGTGTTTCTAAGGTTAGGATGAAATGAGGCCATGTACCACACACACACACACACACACACACACACACACACACACACACACACACACACATACACACACACATACACACACACCACACACACACACCACACACACACATACATACACACACACATACACACACACCACACACACACATACACACACACCACACACACACACCACACACACACATACACACACACATACACACACACCACACACACACACCACACACACACATACACACACACATACCACACATACACACCACACACACATACATACACACACACACATACACACACATACATACACACCACACACACCACACATACACACCACATACACACACACACATACCACATATACACACACACACCCACACACACACACACACACACACACACACAATGCTTAGTCTTATCCAGCACATATTATTTGATATGAATTATTTTAATATTAATCGATGCTAATATTTTAATTGTTACTCACAATGAATAGTACCAATGGCTGGTAGGAGCAATTTTGGAACAGTGCTATGGGCTATGATGGCTCCCGGCACCCAAGGACTCCCTAACTCCGGCCACCAGGCCTTCCCACTCAGCTGACCGAGGTCATGGCTGCTGACTGACGTCATGGATCCAATCCCTGTATATACTAGTTACTGTGCCTTCTCTTCACCCAAGGTAGCACAGGTTTCCATGAATATTTCATAAAGTGTAAAATCAATAGACCTTCAGGTATTAGTATTTGTCACTGTGAAAAAGGACTTGGTGTTTATGTTTGGGAGATATTTGTTAGATTAAAAAAAAGTGAAGCCAATTTCCATACTGTAGGACTTGTCAGAGCCTTTTATTTGTGCCTCTCCAAGAGGCAGTTATAATAGTTTATAAATGATGACATCTCAGTTGCATATGGAAGAATTTGGCTTTAAAAAGGATGCATTGGTTCCTGTGATTTTAAGTCCTAGGATTGCATATACTCTTAGTTAACTGGGCCTGGGGGTTTCCACCCCACCATCGGATCTGTCTGCTGGACCCTCCCCCTCCTCCATCCAAGTACCTACCTCATCCTTTATCTCCCTCCCTTCCTCTCTCCTCAGCTACCAGAGCCTGGTTCCTGTCTGTCGTCACCATTGGAGTTTTGCATTTGACCATGAAGGTTTAACTTATGAACTATGATACACAGGCAATATTTTTCACAATGAACAACCTTGGGTCATGGACCCACACATGACTCAACTTGTGTGACCCAAAGTACAGAATGGTCTGATTAATGGGGCAATAATGAGCTGGATGCAGAAGCATCGAGATTGTGACAACAGCCATGAATACCCTCCAATTATTTAGCATTTCCTCACACTGGGGTGGGGGAGTGGGAGTTATTTAAGAAACGCTGATTTTGTACAAACCCAATTTCAAAAGCTTGAGAATGCAATCACCATTTTTAGCAATCATTTTTTAGTGTCTATTATGTGTCTATTACCATCCATGGGAGTCGGATACAAAGATACACAAGACTAAGATCTTCTAGAAGGTTCCAGTGATCTCAGAAAACACACAGCTGAGAAGGCGATGTTCCCTGCACTGTAGTAGACGTGGGTAAAACGTGGTCCAGGAAGCCAGAGGAGAAGCTACACTAATCTGCCTTGGGGTGAACAGTTGCTTATAGCAACTGGAGAGGTTGGAATTGAGTTTGGGATAAGAGCAAGTCTGCACGGGCTGGGGCGTCCTGTCATGGAGGGTTACCCCCAACTATCTCTTCAGTCTGAGGGCCTCTGCCTTCATTTAGAATTGGTTGATATGTTACAACCCTAATGTGCCCTTAGTGTTCAGCCAAGAGGTACAGCCAAGGAATCCTGAAGGTGGCCAACTGGTTGTCTGTTTGTCACTCCTGAGAAAGTCTCCCACAAGCCCTGTAGCCACTGTTCCTTGTCTACTCTGCAAACTCCTTAACTTCCTCCTCGGGGCCCTCAGGAATAACACTATAACCAAGGTTAAGTCAACTGCATTTCATATTTTCCTGGATTGTTACAGGGATAATCACCTGACTGAAACACATCTAGCAACATCTTATATTACTTATGTTACATATTTGCATGTGTGTGCATGTGTGTGCACGTGTGCATGTGCAGGTTCGTGTGTGTGTGTGTGTGTGTGTGTGTGTGTGTGTGTGTGTGTGTGGGCATTCATATGTGCAATGCAGAGTCTATAGAACACCTCGGATGTCATTCCTTAGACGCTACACACCTTTCACATTTTATTTATTTATTTATTTACTTACTTACTTATTATTGGGACAGGGCCCCTTATTGGCCTGGAACTCGACTAAGTAATCTGGATGGTTAGTAAGCCCCCGGGATCCATTTACCTGTTTCCACCCCCTAAAGCTGTGGTTAGAGGTGCATGATCCGCTGTAGCCAGCTTTTACATGGGTCCTGGGGACAGCACTTGCGTCCTCAGACTTCAACAAGTTCCTTACCAACTATGCTATTCCCACAGCTGCCGTGCCTTACTTAGTACAGAGATGTCTTTCAAGATGTTTTTTTCCTACAGTGGGGAAGCAGATAAAAGTGTGGATCTGAACATGACTCTTACTGTTCCTATACCTTTGTGGCTTGAATCAGCCCCCTTGTCCTCTGCCATGGTTGGTTTTGATTGTCAACTTGACAGAATTTAGAATTGCCTAGGAGCTTGGTTAACACAGACCTGTGGGTGTGACTGTGACAGCGTTTCCAAGACTAACCGAAGGGAGGAAAGCCCACTGTGAATGTGAGTGACATCATCTCATCCAGTTAGAGCCAGGCAGAATGAAAGGGACCAGAGAGCAAACCAGCCCAGCACCAAGAAAGCAGTGAAGAACAGCCCCACCATCCTGGCTGCCGTGATGTTACCCTGAAACCCATGGGGCCAAATGACCATGGGCTGGTTCCCCTGTAAACACGAACAGAAATAAACTCTCCCTCCTTCACGCTGTTCTTACCAAGCAGATGCTCGTAGTGGTTGAAAGAAAGGGGAGGGGCTGTGTTACTAGTACAGTCTCCAAAATGTTCATATTCTTCAACCTACACCCCAGAAGCTCCGGCACAGGCAGGAGTGATGGGAGATGTTATTCTGTATATATGTTTCTCATACTAATTAATAAAGCCCTGTTGGCCAATAGAAAACTAGATAGGCGGGGCTAGGAGACCAGGAGGAGGAAAGAGGAAGTAGTTAGGAGTCAAGATGTAGACCATGGAGGAAGGAAGACGCCTACTGAGGCTCCCTGATAAGACGACCACGTGGAAATACTTAGATAAGTAGAAATGGGTTAATAATTAAGACAGAGCGAACCCATTAACAATGATAGTCATTGGCCAACAGGATTGTATCAAATACAGAGTCTCTGAGTGTTATTTGGGGCTGGTGCGGCTGTGGGCCCAGACTGGCAGCAGACGGGATGGCGCCGGCGGGAAGGAAATACCTGCCGTAACAGGAGGCTCCTATCACATGGAAGGAAGGAAGTGATGTAACCATCGAGTGCCTTCTTTGGAGCCCTGCTTTGTGATTCATCACCACTTCTCAGGGCCATTTCTCATTTGACGTCAAAGCTGTCAACACAATTGTACCCTCTTGAGTGAATCGGCATCCATTCCCGTCTTTATACACGTAACTTAACCTGCATCTGTGACCCCCCCCCCCCATGTTTGTATCCATGTCCAGTCGACTCACGCACTACACAGCCCAAATCCCTCTGGGAACCCAAGTCCAACCACTCATTGCTAAAAACCAAGGTGAGCCACCTGCAAAGAAAGAGGCATCCTAATTCTTCCTAGTTGAGCATAAATCCCTCCAAAGTGTCAGCACTCACTCACTGTTGGTGTGAGTGCAGATGGTGCTGCCACTGTGGAAATCAGCGTTTAGATCACTCCCGACATCGACACGGACCACCTCTATGCGACCCAGCTATTCTACTCCCTGGCATGCACCCAGAGGACTCTGCTTCCCAGCGTAGAGACACACATGCTCACCCACGCCCACTGCTTCTCCTAAGAACAACCAGTTCACAGAAGCAGTCTAGGTATTCATCAGCTGGCAAGTGGATGGTGAAAATGTGGTGCATATGCATAATGGAATCCCATTCGGCTGTAAAGGAAAATGAAATTAAGAATTCTGCAGGTAAATGAATGGAATTGTCGATAATTAAACTGAATGGGGCCTCGCAGCGATACCAACTGAACACTAGCAAAAACAAGTTGAGATAAGACCGGGCACAATCCCTCATATCAAGGCTGGATGAGGCAACCCAGGAGGAGGAAAAGGGTCCTGTAAGCACAGGCAAAAGAGGCAGAGACACACCCAGTCCCACTGTTAGGAGTCCCACAAAAATCCCCAAACTGAAGAACCACAGCGTGCTCGCAGAGGGCCTAGCACAGATCTGATGGGAGATGTCATTCTGTAAATATGTTTCTCATACTGGTTAATGAATAAAGCACTGTGGCCAATGGGAAAGCAAGATAGGTGGGGCTAGGAGACAAGGAGGAGGAAAGAGGAAGTAGTAAGGAGGGGTCAGCATGGAGAGCATGGAGAAAGCAAGATGTGGCCTGCCGTGCTAGGATAAGATTACCACATGGAAATACTTAGATAAGTAGAAATGGATTAATAATTGAGATAGAGCTAGCCCATTAACAATGATAGTCACTGGCCAACAGGATTGTATCAAATACAGAGTCTCTGAGTATTATTTGGGGCTGGTGTGGCGGCGGGACTGGGCAGCCGGTGGGGAGGAACAAAGAGCGGGACCAGACCGGCAGCAGGGGAAAAACCTGCCTGTTACACAGATCCTTGCCTGTTCCATTCCGCGGCTGCCACTTGAGTCTCTGCTTAGTTGATTCTGTAGGCGGTGTTTTCTTGGACACCTCTGGCTCCTACAATTCTTCCTCCCCCTCTTCCATGGGGTTTCCCTAGCTCCACCTAATGTCTGGCTGTGGGTCTCTCTGCATCTGCTTCTATTAACTGCCAGAGGAAGCGTCTGGCAATGTTCGGCTAGGTACTGCATTTTATCTAATTTGCGTCTACCAATTTCTCCATTCCCTGCTCTCCCTAATGTCAAGAATTTTGAGTATTTGATTCATTTCTATGCCTAAACTCTGCCTGACACATAGTTGATGCCCGATAAATATCTACCAGAAACATGAATGATGTAAATGAATAGATAAGATACTTGAATACCATCTTCCCACAATACAACTGGCATAATAACCACCCAGTATTGAGCAAACAGATCAAATGATGAAGTTATTTTTGTGTTTTCTTTGTTTTTGTTTCTGAGTCAGGATGGTGTGTGGCTGACTGGTCATCTCTCACATGGGTCTGTAGACATCTTCCACAGGATGAAGAGCAAAGCATTCGAAGAACAGAGCATTCACTAATCCGGGGTGGGGTATCAGCCAGGAGCCACATTTCTCCATGCAAAACCCAGTGCCGTTTTTTGGAGAGTTTACCATTCTGAGTGACACAAAATCAGTCAATATTTTTAAAATGAGAGTGTGGATATTCATCTATATGCAAAGCTAAGCTGTCTGGATTCTGGGATTCTATCATAAGGACTGTAGACTGAAACTCATACTCAATTCATTTTCTCCAAGTATATGTGGAGTCTATTTGAGAAGAAATGGATTTCCATACAAACAGGGAAATGCAAAATATAAAATAAAAAATCCACTTCCATTCACTCTCTGTGGGACCTAAGGAGACCCTGGCACCAGAGAGAAGAAGTGCAAGAAAGTACTTTATAGTCTACAATAAACTTTCATGCATATGATCTCATTTGGGCTTCATAAGTGCCCTGTGAAGAAGGAAGTATTATTATCCCCATGGTGGCAGCCTATGATATTGTTTCAGAGTATTTGTTGTTTTCTGCATAAGAGAGTGGGACACCCTGCTTACTCCATGTAGACTGCACTGTCTCTTTGGGGGGGGGAATATAATCTCCCTTTCTCTAGCACAAATGGGATGAGAGTTTGAAAAGACCACAATGCACCACTGTCATTGCGCTGATCCCCTCTACTTCTGGACCCAAGACTGAAGTATCTACATGGAACATAGCCACGGAACCACGGCTGAGTGCTGGGCGCCAAAGCACAGCCACTGTACGCACTAGAAGCAAACCTTTGTTTCTGTGAGCCACCAAGACCTTGGGGTGAGGGCTAATGTCACCACCACATGTTGGTGGAACTCACATCCTCCAAATTGGAACATTTCCAACCTGGAGAAGGTTCACCAAGACTCGGGAAATAAACAACTCACAAGTCTCAGAAAGTCCCCGAAACTTACAAAATTCACAGGGCCCCTACCTCCCCAAGTTGATAAGAAACATGAAGACTGGGGCCAATGAGGTGGCTTAGTGGGTAAAAGCAGCTGCTGTCAAGGCTGGTAACCTGAGTTCATGCCCTGGGAGAACACATGGTAAAAGGAGGAAGCCAACTCCTTCCTGCAAGTTGTCCTCTGGAACTGTGCACGTGCTCACACATGCACGCACACACAAATACGTGTAATTAAAAAAAAACAAATAGTGATGACTTCCCGGGGCGCAGACTCTGGCTTATGGTGCTGCCTGGAAGCCATGCAGTTAGCTTCCTGGCTAAAATTTTTGAGTTGTCACTCATGCTGAGATAGATGGTCTCTCTCATAATGCAATAGCCTTTGGGTCATCCATGTTCCCATAAGTAAGTGTTTGCTCACACTCTTGTGAGGAACCATAGTCAATGTGTTGGTTCACTGAGTTGACTTCGATAGAATTGTTTCTGGGGTCTGAAATAAGTGTTCTATCAGGGATGAATAGATGTTTGTCCACATCTTCCTAGGAAGAGCCACAAAACACAAATGTGGCCCAACCAACACACATACTTTACTTACAAGAAATCTAAAACTTAGCAGGATAAGCAAGTTTTCTTAGGAACTTGAACTGTGGGTATGTCAAACCCAAACACATTCTCATTATTCCAGGGTCAAAAGATGTCTCTTCAGCATACCCTGGACTGAGTTGGGGAGCTTAGTGGTAGGAGACTCGCCATTGGAATGTTTTCCCTGTGACCCCTTTCCTCACTGAGCCCCTGCCAAGTCAGAAGAGGCCCTCTGATTTCCACAGTTATCTAGGAAAACAGGCTTGGCTCAATATAGCTGTTTCCAACAAACAGGTCCTTGGAAATCATCCCAGTCCAGGGCAAAATATAAAATGTAATCACACTGGGAATTTAGCCAATACCACCAAGCCCTATTGACAGCTCCTCTTGTTTCCTTTTAGGACTCAATTATTTTATGGAAGCCCTTGGAGGGGCCTGGAACAGAACAGCCTCCACCCATCCTTTTGCTCTTCCTGATCTGCCTTGGTGTTCTTTGTGAAGACAGAATGGACCAGGGACATGTGGGAGGCCCCTGAGGACATGCCACCAGGGGTTAATGTTCCCGAACGGGTACATCTACATACATATAGCTTCTTCATTTGGGATACAGTCCAGAGAATAAACATTCAATTCCCAAGAGCTAAAATATGGTCCACGGGTATCGAGCATATGAGGAAATAAATGGTCCATGTCTCCCAGGCAACCTGACCATCCAGCAATGTTTCCAAGAATTTCTGTAAAACAAATGTCCTTGGGCAACCTTCCGGGGCTGAGTGAGGTTGGCTGTAGCCAGAGCTCGCTCATGGGGAGGCAGGAGGGAAACAGATGTTAGCTGAGAAGCACCCGCCTTCCTGTTAGACCCATCAGTACCGTGTGGGAGAACGCAAGGGAATTCAGCTCAGTGAGCACAGCTAGCGATCTAGAAGCTGTGGAGGGATCCACAGAAGATGTGGTTTTTTTTTTTTTCTGTTTAAGAAACATTTGTCTAACATTTAGAATGTGCCAGACAGTTTCCAAAGAACTTTGTAAATATTGACTTTCTTGATAACTGACAGCCATGTGGTTAGAAACAATTACCACCCCATGCAAGACAAAGAAACAGAAGCACCAAGAGGCCCAGGAACCCACCTTGCATCTAAGAGCAAGAGACAGAGCAGGGGGCTCGGACCCCAGCAGCTGCAGCCAATGTGACGCACCACGGGAGAGCCAGACCTCCTTCAGATCCTGAGGTTGGCAGAGTCTCTCCGTTTCAGCTCTCTGTGGGTGAATGGTGAGGACAGCACACCCCGAGATGAAGTTTGAATGTCTGGTACACATTTCCCTACATTTCATGCTATTTGAAACTCCTAGGCCATGAACCCTCAGCATGGAGAGAGGGGGTGACTCTTTGGGCTGTTAGCCAAATCCAAGGCATCGGGGAGTAGTCATTAGAAGGAGAGGGGAAGAAGGGGGGCAGGAAGAGAGGAAGAAAAGGAAAGGAGACGGGAAGGAAGGAAGGAAGGAAGGAAGGAAGGAAGGAAGGAGAGGAAGAGAGGGGGAGGGAGGATGAAGGGAAGGAAGAAAGGAAGGAAGGAAGGAAGGAAGGAAGGAAGGGAAGGAAGGAAGGAGGGAGAGAGGGAGGGAGGGAGGAAGGAAGGAAGGAAGGAGAGGAAGAGAGGGGAGGGAGGATAAAGGGAAGGAAGGGAAGAAGGGAGGAAGGAAGGGAGGGAGGGAGGGAGGAGAGAGGAGGCAGGGGAGAAGAGAAGGAAGGAAGACAAGAGAGGGAGGGAGGGAAGTCCTCAACTATTCTTTATCCCCAGTCATGGGTTAGCTGTTAAAGATCCAACGTGCTGTTCCTCCTAGAGATGTTTAGAGACATTCTGGAAAAACTCACCCAGAGACCTTCTGAAAAAATCATTTCGGAAGCTGATGAGCGCTGTGGTCTCTCTGGTGCTTTCCTTTGAAGTATCTTAACCTTGGATTACTAGAATATCTGCTGATGCTGAACAATATCAATAATTATGAGTTAGAACATGTATTCTCTCTCATACACATGCAGAGAGAGAGAGAGAGAGAGAGAGAGAGAGAGAGAGAGAGAGAGAGAGAGAACACAGCTTTCTCTACTACTCAAGTCACTAGGCTTCATCTTCTGCAATTATTAATTGTAATACAAAGAATCTGAAAAATCATTCAAAAGGGAGGGAGAACCACTCGGCATCTCTTTGTTGCCGGTTACGGTGACGCCCCCACCTCCTGGCTCCTCTCTAGCACAGGGTCCCCTGTTACTAAGGCGCAACTACAGGTCAGACATCAGAGTGCTGAGAACGCTACGGCATGGTTCTGGCCCCAAGACTGCATCTAGGCATCAGTGTCTCGTTGAGGTCTGGCCCCTCTGGTTACACACCTCTGTCTCCTCACGCTAATATCTGAAGAACATCCTCGTGGCATTGTAGCTCAGAGTACGAGGACTAGAGCTGGGGAGACCCTAGCTTTACACTTGCTGCTGCCTTCCCGTGTCTCAATATTATTCCTTCCCTATCTAATATGGTAACCAGAAGCCGTGTTCTAGAGTTGTTTTATTATGTATGTATGTATGTATGTATTTGAGTCAGTGAGATATTGCATTTAGATGACTTAGTACGATGTCTGGTGCGTGGTGAGGACTAAGGAACGTGGACATTGCCTCTCCTCCCCCCCCCATCTTGTCCACACCCCAGTCTGGTCCCAGAAAATCGCAGCACCCCATTTGTGATGTCACTCATTTCCAGAGTCAGGAACAGCCCTCCCTTGTTAACCTTCATTTGGGAAGCAATTTAAAACCCTAACATTAAAAATTAAAATATAAACAGCCCAGTGCCTGGTTTAATGGACAATTAAAAATTAAATTAACAGTTAGTAAATGATGAGCCGATTTTGTTATTGTAACCACATTAGCTTCGTGCTTGAAGGGGTACCCGAAGGGGAGAGAGATCCCCCCCATCCCCCCCCCAAAAAAAAACTACAGGCAAGAAAATATCTGAGCTTGTGTATCACAGCCTTGGCGGATTCCGCCTTTGAAGCCACTCGCTCTGAACGTCAGCTGTCTGATGTTCATGCAAAAAACACTTAGACGCTGAGTTAATGAGAATTAATGATCCAGTAGAAAGAAAAAAAAAAAAGAATTCAAACTAATATTTGACTGAAAAATATTGAGCCCACAGCTGAGCAAAGAAGTCCGGGTCATTGGACTGTAGGTTGATTGGCAGCTGATGAGATAAGGAAAGGTTTTCTTCCTCATTTCAGACACGTGCAACTCCCCTCAAGTGCTCATCTTAGGCTTCAGGCCTAGAAGTCCTTGCTGGAATTCTAATGCTCGGCTCCGACAGGAGAGGCGGGCGCGGACAGATGAGGTGGCTCAGTTCCTTGAAGAGCGCTCAGCAGAAGGTGGGCTTGTAGAGCCACTGCCCGGACTCGGTGAGCTTACCCATAACACTTGCTTTTCCTGGTCACCCTAACAAAATCCCTGATGAGCCACTCAGGGGTGGAGACATCCATGCCTGTCTTGGGGGGGTTGTGATGGGGTTTGTTGTCTTATAGGATCAGGAAGCAGTTGGAGTACTGAAACCCCAGCTGGAACACGGTGTTCAAACACAACGGGGAGAGACCTTGTCCCTGCCAAGCAGGACATCCCCTCCCTTTTTCCTATTTGCTGCCCATGCCTGCCTCTTTCTCCGGCGTCCTGCCACTCTCACAGGTTTGGCACACGTGCATTCCGATACTTCTGCCATTTCTTCTAGTCTGCAAGGTCCATGGTCTCAGAGGCCATCCTCCCCCACCCTTGTTTATGGAATGCACCAGTAAAATCCGGTATACACAAAAGAATGCGTGCTCCATTGCTTTAATGTGAGTTATATATTTGGTCAATCTCATATGAAGGGGGTGCACAAGGCCATTCTCCTGACTTGTCTTTGGGATTATGAGAATTGGAGATAACAACCCTGAATCCAAAGAGCTAGCTCAGACCAGGGCCAGAGGGGTGGCAACAGGAGAGGGGCCTTCATGAGCTCATCAAACCATCGCTCACAGATGCCCGTCTGCTCCGATTACATGCTGGGCTGGGTTCAGTGAACAGGAACTGTCTGCAGAGCCGCTCAGTCTCATCGTGGGAAGGACCAGTCAAAACGCAGTGCGAACCTGGTACATCGAGATCTGGATTAAGAACCCCGCCTGTCGGCTCTGAATGGCCAAATCAATGGTCACAGCCCTGGTCTTAGAGAAGGTGGCTTTGCCTGGCCTTCGCCATCCCAGAATCCATTTCCCTGAAGCTTAGCAATAGCTACCTACTTTTCTCTGCGGAAATTTTTCTTTCAATGTGTGTGGCACCACAGATACCAAGCATCAAGGCAATTTACCTCCTGACCCAAAGGCCCTGGAGACATCAGCCCCTTCCTGCTGGGACGCTGGTGGCCCTGCAAATGAAGTGTCACAAGGATGGGACAGCAATTGTTCCTCTCTCTCCAAGTGACAGGTGGCCTTTTTTCCTTCAAGAATTCATAACACCAATACCAGAGAATGCCTTTACCCTTGAGCTCTGCTCTCCAACCTTCTAATTCAACCCGTGACCTTATATTCTCCTCGTATATTAATATATGTGTTTTCTGCCTACACCAGCCAAGTCTCTTTCTATAATCTAAAACCCGAGATCTCTAACTCTTGAGGTGGAAAGAGGGAAGGCAGAACCTGAGCTTCCAGATCTTTTATTTTTTTGGTGTGAGGAAAATTATTCATTCATTCATTCATTCATTCCTGTGTGTGAGTGTGTGTGTGTGTGTGTGTGTGTGTGTGTGTATGTGTGGTGTGTGTGTGTGTGTGTATGTGTGTGTGTGTGTGTGTGTGTGTGTGGTGTGTGTGGTGTGGTGTGTGGTGTGTGTGTGTGGTGTGTGTGTGCATGTGTGTGTGTGTCTGTGTGTGTGTGTGTGATGTGTGTATGTGATGTGTGTGTGTGTGGTGTGGTGTGTGTGTGTGTGTGGTGTGTGTGATGTGTGTGTGGTGTGGTGTGTGTATGGTGTGTGTGGTGTGTGTGGTATGTGTGTGGTGTGTGTGTGTGTGTGATGTGTGTGTATGTGTGATTTGTGTATGTGTGTGTGTGGTGTGTGTGTGTGTGTGTGTGTGTGTGTGTGTGTGTGTGTACACGTGCCTGCATGAGTTTATTGTTCATACTAACCACACGCTCTCACATGCCTACAGAAGCCAGAGGGCATCAGACCCCCTGGAGCTGGGTAGCAGGTGCTTGTGAGCTAACTGGTGTGGGTTCTGGGACTGAACCCAGGCCCTTTGCAGGAGCATGGAGGGCTCTGAATGACTGGGCCTCCTCTTCAAACTCTATCTCAAGGACAGGGCCATTTATCACTTCATTAGTGAGCCTTTCCCGACGAACAGACCCAAGTGGAATTAGTACAAAGGGGAAGGCAGAAAAACTAGTGTGGAATTCTGAGGATGACAAGCCCCAGCATGGGGAAAAGCTAACAGGAGGCTCTGCCAAAGGAAGCGGGTTGCCACCTCTTCTGCTTGCCTCTGCTCTGGGGTGAATTAGCTGGTCTCGATCAATTAGCCTCAGTTAGGAAGGCATAGATCCTGCATAGCCAAGGGTCTGCCTGACAGCCCGTTCCTCTGTCTCATTTCTCAGATGGTTCAGAGACTCAGAGGCATGATCCCTGTTTCCCCCTCCCCCCTCCCCTGCCTCTCCTCCCCCTCCCTGTGTGTATGTGCTGTTCTAACATCACAGACGGCACCTTGAGAACACAGCAAAGAGCCACATGCACCGGAAAATCCTGTGGCTTTCCTCACGGCTCACAAGTCAGGAAGTCCGAATGAAGGCTTGTGAAATGTATCCTCCGCCTTTAACTGATGTACAGGGTTAATTTTGTACCGCACAGCACCTGACAGGAACAAACTAAGGGGCAAAGACTGATAGCGTTTCATAGCTTCAGCGCGTCGCTGTAACACAAATAACAAATGACCCAGAGTCTGACACTGCGGTTCAAACTTCAAGCTGAATATCAGAAAAGCAAAGCAGCCGGCCACTAGCTCAGGCTGAAAGGGCTGATCCACACACGAGCTCTTCACCAAGCCTCAGACTGCTGCCTCTCCTCAGTGTGGCTGGAGAACGAATGCCTCTCTGAGACCTTGCTTCTGTCTTCTATACTTCCCTAATGTTGGGATTAAAGGCATCAGCTATAACTCTCTTTTAGACTGATTCCACTCTTGTGTAGAGCTAGGTGGCCTTGGACTCTCAGATATCCGACTATCTCTTAATCCTGAGTCCTAGGATTAAGGGTGCCTACCACCACCTCCTAGCTTCCGGCTGCTGGCATTGAAGCTGTGCGCCTGGCTTCTATGGCCTGTGGCTGACTTTGCTTTCTGAATCCTCAGGCAAGCTTTAATAAATCATAAACAGTATCTCACCACACATGACATTGGGGAAGAGAAGGTGTAACCATCTCAGTTTACAGCAGTGGGGATTGGTGACACAGGGTGTTCACATCTCAGCAGACCAGGATGTGGGAAGAGAGGCAGGAAGCAGAAGTGGCCATCTCTTTCTAAGGACCACCTCTGGTAGCCTGAGTTCACCAGCTACGTCCACCGCTCCCAGCTTCATCTTCCAAACTAGAGACACCAGTTGGGAACTAAATATTCAAAACACGAGCCAGGGAGGGAGAAAGTCAGATTAAAACCCTAACAACTACAAACACCCATAAGCCTCAAAGATACTAAATTCTTTCCCAAAAGCAAGCGTCGGTCATGGTCTATAGAATGAGCAGATGCCCACTGATCCAGCCTTGTCGACCCACCCAGCCAGGTAGCTAAGCGACATACGAACTGTGTGGGCCAAGAAGGCTCATTTTGACATACAGACAATGACTTCCAGCCTCTGTGGTCTGTGATGCTGAACTTTATCAAGGTGAGAAACTGCAACTACACGGGCGATGGGGGTGTTGGGGGTTGGGGCGGGGTGTGGATAAGTCAATCTCACAGAGCAAAAAAGGCCACCAGGGACATGGCCAGTGGAGAGGAAGGAGGCTTGAACAGATAATTGGAACAAGAGAAGGAACGAGAAAGAATAAAGGAGACACAATTCTTTGAACAGCCCTAGGTACCAAGTACATTCCATTCTAATTACAGTTCACAGCTGCCCTAATGACAAACCCTCCCCATGCAGCCAACCTTACACCTGCCAAATGGGGACAAAGAGACTCCACCATGCGAAGGCTGAGGTGAGGACCACACGGGCCCGTTCTCCTTCCTTCAGCTTTAGCTTTTAAGGCAAAGGCTGAGAAGGAAGCATCCCGCTCCCATCTCAAAATGTGGTTTCGAGTGTATCGTTTGAGCTTAATGAAACTCGGTGAGATAATAATATCGGACATGTATCCATTCAACAAACATTTGTTCAACTCCCAGTACATGTGTTTCAATAATATCATCGTGGGAACGAACGGAAGAAAGACATGATTATAGAAAGATCACCTTTATAAAATAAGATGCCAGCTTGCAGACAGAAACATGGGCATTTGAAGGCTGCAGAGATGGCTCGGCTGTTAACAAAACTGTTCCTGCAGAGGACCCGGGCTGACTTCCCAGCATCCACATGGTGGAGCAACCATCTGAAACTCTAGTTCCAGGCGATCCAATGCATTCTTCTTTAAAAATGGGCACATTTTACAAGGAATACACATTGGTAGGGTGTGTTCAAGTCCACCGGGCCAGTCAGCCAAGGTGACATGGTATTAGCTGAGGTCCCCCAGCCTGGTTGACTGGACTTCTATCAGCCTTAGCCATGATCCCATGAGGGACTGGAGAAATGTTTACTTCCCAAAGCAAACGGTAAATGTGTATGGCTTTGCAGATATTGCAGTCTCTATCTGCTAATGTACAAGAGAAATCTTATGTAATATGCCAACGAATAGGCATGGGTCATTCTAATAAAACTTTATTTACAAAAAAGAACGGCTGCCTAAATGTGGCCAGAAGACCTTACTACACCCCCGTGTACATAGGAGACATTTTCTGTCCCACTGCCACAAACCCTTAAAGCTCTGGGCTTTCTAAAGAAGTCAAATAATATTTTGTTTAGAGATTTTATTAACCTTGTGATCTTTGACTGATTGGAACATGAGCCCAGGCTGTTTGCCTCCCCCAACCTGAGTGAGAAGCCAATCACTTCACATAGATGATGCATTTTCTCCAAGAGCCTCTCAATATTCTGGCTGCCCATCACCATAACAACCCACACTATATAATGAAAATGTAGAAGCAATAACAAACAAGAGAGAGACTTAGGCATTGACTTCTGTGGATATAAGTTTTGACATTCCAAGCTACACTCCAAAACAGACCAGGGAGGCAGAAATCAGGCCTCTGAGGACAGAGGTATATCCTCCCTTTCCCTCTAGATCTCTGTCACAGCTTCTGTCAGCTTGACGGAAACCTAGACATCCCTGATTAATAAGTGTGGGAGGGTCCAGCCAGTGGGCAGTGTCACCTCTGAGCAGGTGGCCCAGGGCTGTGTAACACAGTGAGCTGTGACAGTCAGGAGGTACAAATCAGGAAGCAAGCCACGGCCTCTGTTCCCGACTCCAGGTTTCTGCCCTAACTTCCACTGATGATGGACTGCAAGCTGTAACATTTCCAGGTTGCGTTTTGTCTATCACAGCAACAGAAATACAAACTAAGACAGTCCCCAAGTCACGACTGTCAGCGCAGTGTCCCACAGATTCAGAAAAGAACAAGTTAATTCTCCTAGGTCATTTCCACTCTTCCCGGGGACAATAACAGCTGGGGAGTGCTGTATGGAATTCTCAAACCAACACCTGCCCTACTGTAATGTCTACTTAGCTTCCCTCCCTGCCCCGTGGGCTCCCTGGGAAATGGTGGGAGAGATGCGGGAAGCTGCAGCGGTGGCCGCTGGGGGTTGACATTTCCGTCTCCGAGACAGTGGCTCATGAATGTTTTATTAAATACTCTCCTTGCAATGGTTGTTAGTGAGGGCACAAAGCCACTCAAGGCTACTATAAGTGTCATCTCAGCCTCCCTGCTTTCAGGGCTCTCTGTTGTCCTTGCCCATGAAAGCAAGAAACCATCTTCTGTAATAACAAGAATAAACACTCAACATGGTCCGTCGTTAAGCATTTTATAGCACAGACTCTTTAGGAGACCTTTTGAGCAATGTACCAGAAGTACTACTATTGTGTTACAGTAAAGACGTAGACTATGGTCTCTGTAGAGCTGAGCTATTAAAGCCTCTGTCCGACGTGTAGGCAGCAAAGATGGCCTCCTGTTCTGTAACTGATTCTTCGGTTGTTTATTTTGCTATGCGGAAGCTTTGCTTCCATGAGATCCCATTTGTCAGTGGCCAGCCTTATACCCTGAGCATCCAGAGGCTGACTGGGAAGGTGCTTGCCTCTGCCTACATCTTGAAGTGTTTTTTATACTTTTTACTCTAACTCGAAAAGTTTCAGGCCTTACAGTAAGACCTTCAATATAAACCCCCCCTCTCTCTCACATACACACACACACACACACACACACACACACACACACACAGAGAGAGAGAGAGAGAGAGAGAGAGAGAGAGAGAGAGAGAGAGAGAGAGAGAGAGAGAGAAGCAAAACTAGAGCTATCATGGGCACAGAGGGATTAAAGGATGAGGGGAAGTGAGATGGGAAGGCATGGAGGGATACACTCAAAGTACAATCATACCCATGTACAAAAGACAAAAGCTGGAAAACACCGGGTCTGGGGATGTAGCTCAGTGGGTAGAGTGCCTGCCTAATATACAAAATGCCCTGGTCTGACCCCCTAGCCCTACATACACCTGGTGTGATGGCGAACATACACAAACCCGGCCGTAAAGAAGTGGGACAGGAGGATCAGAAACCCAACAATGTCATCATCAGTTACGGGGCCCCCATCTCAAAACACAAAACAAAAAAATCAAGAAGAGTAAACAGCTTCAAGAAGTAGAATATAGTATATAACAAAGCATTTGGGCTACTCTTAGAGTCTACCCCTGCCTTCAGGTCTAGGTTCTGGGCAAGGAAATTAATCTGTTTAATTGTTTTGGTCATCCTTGGCTGTGTGACAATTAACTCCACAGCTTGGTGGCTGAAAATACACATTTTACAGTCCCATGGATTCTATGGGTAAGGAACATGTCCACGGCCGTCCTAGCTACCTCCTCTCATCGGAGCCCACGTCACCACCGTGTCAACGACAGCTTCTGTTGAACAGTGAGGTTGGAAGGAGATGGGGCTGCTTCCCCCTTCCTGCAACGATTCTTGGGCTGGGATGTTTGCATGGCCATTGGCTCTAAGCCACCTTTTGGACCTTTACACATGGTCTTGGCGTATGACGGCCTGTTTCTGAACACCTTCAAACTGGGAAGGCTGCTGCCCAGGAGTCTGCCAGCAAAACAAAAGCCACAGTGCGCAGTAGCACCGCAAGGCCGTCATGCACGGATTAGCAGGATTAGCATGGACCAGGACAAAGAGAGAATGTCACTTGTGTTTATCACAAATGTGCCTTCCTCCCCCTGTTGTTTCACACGTAAGGGATCAACCAGAGACTGGGACATAGCAAGTGCTCAATGAGCAACACATGTGGCTGGAGGTGTGCTTAAGTCCTACTCCTTGGCCTAGTACCAGCCTGATCTCCATAGTAACTTCATAAACACTGCCTCCCCTACAGATGGGTGATGGGTCTGGTGCTTAAGCTTACCGTTCGGCCATGAGTCACAAGTAAAAAGATGCCCTGAGTTTGTGAGGCCACATATGTACACTTTTTTTTTAGCACCAGGTGTCATTACAATGACATTAATAGCATTACAAGATTCTCCCAGCTTTAAATTCAGCTGTCCCCCCTTCAGCATTGTCTGTGGCCCTTAGGGATTACCATCTAAAAACATTCACATGTAAGAGCCTCCTGACCCTCCTCAGGAGGGACTTTTGCCATCCAAACTGTTTTGAAAGTGTGATTGAATACAATTTTCTATCGTTTATAAAAATGCCTGCTGTTCGCAAGGAGATAACTGGAGGTAACAACCCCACCCTCCCATCATACACCATCCCTCCCTGACAATGAGGTGCCACGTTCTCTAAATTGCCCCTAACCCTTCTCATCTCCTATTATGCATTACCACTTCAGCAACATTACAGTATTAATTTGATTTGTGGTTCAGCCGCCCCACCTGAGGCCTCTGGAAGATGGCTCCCTTCCGATCGCTCCCATCAGCGGCGTAAGTGGAAGGTAATAAAAACCCGTACATGGCTCAGACTTTCAATTTCAATTGGAAATTGAAACTGTGCAATATGATTAAAGTTTAATCTGCATCATCAATAAACATGTGTGCTGAAGCAACAAGGGTTGCTTTCCCCTCCTGTTGGCAGCATTTGATGAGAGTACGTCTGCTCTCTTGTTTAGACGACGTGTTTACTAGCGTTGGGGTTGGGCACACTTATGTGCAGGGGGCTGTGGGGAGTTGATCTACTTACACAAAAGTGATGAAAACTACCCTGTGGATATGCTGGGGAGAGGAAGGTTGCATGCTGTCCAGTGAGGCTGTCCTGGATTTTCTAAGGGTGCAATGGCTTTTGGAGGCACTTGCAAACCCGTGCAATCAAGTTTTCATTGATTGACTATGTTGCATCAGCTCAAGTGCTGGGTCCCGGGTTCTGTGGTGTGTGTGAGAAAGAAACAAGACACCATTTCTCCTATCATGGAGCCAATGACACTAGTGGAGAGGGGTGCCTGTCCAGTACCAAGGCCATGAGATGAAAATTCCCCTTCTGTGCAGTTTCCACACGAGAGAAACTTGAGATGCTTCACCCGGAGGCCTGGGAGATGGGACCCATGTCCTAAGGTAAAGGGGAGGTGCCTGGGGTTAGCAATGACTGAGCTGAGATCTAAGGAGTGGCTATCATGTTGTCCACGATGCTGGGGATGAGGCAGGGAGACCATAGGAGGTGGCACAGAAAAAACAAAAAGCGATAGAGTTATAACAGGCTGTGTTCGTCAAGGCAAGGTGGCCAGATGCAGCCAAGAGAACATGAGATTGAGGCAGAGAAATTTTACGGGAATTTGTAAGATGTGACAAGGGTGTCTACACTTTCCTTTAAATACAACAGGGAGATATACACAAGTCAGGTTCACGGTCCGTGGATGGACGGATCCCCAGGGATGATGGAGTTAATAAGGAATCAGCAGTAGCAGCAGAAGCTGTATCAGTCATTCTAGAGAAGAGGAAGTCTGAGTTAGTTGCTCAAACTAACTAACATTGAAGCTGTGACATGGCCACTGTGTGTCCTAAGAGCACATAATCCGTCCCTCCCTTCTCCAGCTTCGTGACCCTTCCTCAGTATGTCCCCTCCATCCCTACTAGCTCTCCAGAACTGCCAAACCCCTCAAGGGAACATGAGTCCCTCACCATTTGCACTGGGAAAGCTGCTGTTCACTCCCCAAACACACCCACATCTCCCCCATCCCCACCACGTCTGCTTCCATTTGGTTTCATGTCTGCATCTTTACAAACACCGCTTCCTCTGCTAGGAATGCCCTTTGTGCTTTCTTGGCTCTCAAGACCTCGAGCTTTTCTTCGGAGAACATGTGTGCTTATCTATGAAGAACTAGCTCCAATGGCATGTCTCCGGTTGCCTATAGTTGCCCTTAACAACCATTAGAGCACAAAAACTACGATGATAAGATGGGCACTCCTGTCTCATACACCTCCTCAATACTCCACACAGTAGGCACTTGTGATCATGCACAGTATCTACACGAGCTCAATAAACCTGCCCCCCTTTCCAGTGATACCTCCTCGTGCTGTTGGAACCCCTGTTACGGCAGGTTCCCCCCCCTCCCCTCCCCCCACCGGGTGGTCCCGCCACCACGTGTGCCCCAAATAACACTCAGAGACTCTGTATTTGATACAATCCTGTTGGCCAGTTACCATTATTGTTTATGGGCTAGCTCTGTCTTAATTATTAACCCATTTCTACTTATCTAATTATTTCCACGTGGTCGTCTTATGCGGGAGCCACGGCTGGCATCTTCCTTCCTCCCAGGTCTACATCTTGACCCCTCCTTCTACTTCCTCTTTCCTCCTCCTCCTAGTCTCCTAGCCCCGCCTATCTAGTTTTCTATTGGCCACAGTGCTTTATTAACCAGTATGGGAAACATGTATACAGAATCACATCTCCCATCAAACCCCCTCATTTCTTCAGCAAGACTCCATCCCATTCACTGAACCCCCCCCCATTACACACTCAGTTCGCTACCATAGGTAAACCATATATCACATGGCATTCATTTTTCCCCTACCTTGAAGATGTCAGTCATGCCTGGTTTCTTCCAAGAGTAGAAGCTTCTCCCCAAAATTCCCCACTCAGAGAACCTTCTAGAAAACAAAACTCTATTCTGTTCTCTCACCCTTTGGTTCCTCCAGGTGTAGATCTCGTCCACAGGGTTCCATCAAAACAACCCTCAAAGTCCTAGGGACCTCAAATAACAAACTCAGCAGCAACATCTTAGCTTTTGTTCAACGTGTCATTATCATTTAATGTGACCGGTCTCTGTGCCAGTTAATTTTCTGTTGCTGTGATAAAACACCATGACCAACAGCAATTTAACAAAGGGGTTAATGTAGCCTCAGATTCCAGAAGGAGAACCCATAGTGATGGGGAAGGGTACGGGAGCAGGAGTAGGTAGGTGGCTGGTTATGTTCCTCTACTCACAGGAAGCAGAGAGAACAAATGGAGAGTGAGTTCAGCTATAAACCCTCAACGATCTCATTGTCATCCCCAATGACACACTTCCTCCAGCAAGGTCGCACCTCCTAAGAGTTCTATAATGTAACCAAACTGGCGCCACCAACTGAAAACCAGCATTCAAACACATGAGCCTAAGGGAGACAATTCACGTTCAAACCACAAGTGTTTGAAGGACACTCTCCAATCCCTTGATGCAGACAACATCTCCTGGTTCTTCCTTACATCTCTGGCTGTGATTTCTCATCGAGGACCCTTTTCAGAACTTTCTCAGCAATATGTAACATCTTACAAGTGAGTACGATAAGAGTACAATATGCCATGTGATTTTTTTGAATGTTTCCTTTGAAAGTCTTCATCTTTCAGAGTTAGTCCCTGAAGCATTCACACTGTTATGCTGTCTTGGAAAATGGCTTTTAAATAGTCCAGATGTAGCAGACACTTTTTGCAAAAGGTAAGTATAATCGAAAAATAAAGCAAGAAAAGTACATGGCTTGGCACTGCCATGATTTCGTCTTAGAAATTCAGATCTTTGAAGTCCTAGACCCAATTGTATTTCCACCCCAAAGATCAATGATCCAGGTGAGGAGATACCCAGACGCAGGGCCAGTTGGACTGTACCTCACTCATGGAAGGTAAAGAAAGGATCAAGGGGCAGTGTGTGCTATAAGCAAGGAAACCCAGACACGCTGTCAGTGCCTTCTTGGACTAGGGATGTGGCTCAGTGACAGAGTATTGTCTAGTGACTACACAGTCTTGTGCTTAATTCCCAGAATTTCCCAAACAAGAATCCTGGCTTCCTGAATTGACCCACAAGGACCCATAAATAACATATTTGTCTATGTGAGCTGAGCCTCTCTGTGTATGTAAATATATTCTAGGAAAACGGACTCCTCTGAAGGAAATTCAGCTCATCAAGACATTCAGAATTGTCTTGCAATTTTGTGGGGAAAGGGGGCATCATGGTGCCATGATTAAGGGCACAGGCTCATGACACATGCAGACCTGGCAGCTCAGCCCCAACTCTGCCTGACCTTAGATGAACCCTAGGAGACTTCTAGTGTCAGTTTTGCTGTGGCCAAGAAGGACTCTACTCTGTCTATAGAAAAGGTGAAAATGGATGACACCTAAGGTGAAGTAGTTGTCCCCAAATTCTTGTGGGGATGGTAGGCAAATGAGAGACAGTGGGACACCTGAGTTCTCAGGGAGAATCCTGAATAGGCCTTTCTTCCCATTTCCCACTGAGCTCATTCAATCAGGGTGATTTGCAGTTGGTGGCAAACCCCACCCCTGAGATGGAATCTCCAAACCTGGTGGTAAAAACGTCAGCCAAGATTTGTGACATCTTCTTTCCGCCCCTGATCTCCCATTAAAAATGATTTGTCGTGAGGATGAAAATATGGGCAAACAAACGTGATTAAAATTTCCCCATATTAAATACCTGTGCCGTGATGGCAGGGAGCAAGCAGAGCCCGCTGGAAAAGCTCTGATTCATCAGTGAGGAGTCGGGGGCCAGGAGCAGCTGGCAGAGACGGAGGCAGAAGCAGAAAAGAATCTGGCTTTGTGTCTCCACCACCTCAGGCGTAACTTAGCATTTTCCTTCCATCTGTTTGAATTCTCTCTCTGGCTCTGTTCAGCACACACTGAGGGTGTCTGAAGAACCATGGGTTCACCATAGCATTGCTCGGGTAGCAGGAACTTGGGGAGAGAGAGAGGGCAGATGGTCTTTTAGTATTCTGCCTTATGGGGGGAGGGGGCGAGTGTCATCTTTCAGAAAGGTGATAGATCTGTCGAAGATCCAGTTAAACACTTTATAAAATTCTTTCCGCAGCCTTTGTATCTCACAAAACACATTTTCTTTCTTCAGTTTCAGAGGTCCACCACCCTTAGGCTCTCCCCAACTCCTGCGATGCAACCCTGCAGAGCCCTTCATGAAGAATTGACCTCTGTGACGTAGGGTGGTCATATGGCTGGCTTTCATTAAGAGAGGGCAGCGGAAATGACTATGTGCCTACTGCAGCCTAAGAGGCTGAGGTCCAGCAGGCTGCTACTCTCTTAGAAGCTAAGGTGAGTCTGCCAGATGGTGAGAAACAGGCAGCCACATTACCACCTGTTGCTTACTCAGGAGCCAACTAACTTCAAGACATGAGTGAGGAGATAAGGGACCTTCCCCTCCTTACTCCAGTCTGTCCACAGATTACCAAGGAAGCCCAGCTGACATCAGGCCATCTTGTGGTGAAAGTCCCAGCACCCTCTGGATACGTTAATATCATGTTATTGTTTGAAGCCTCTTATCCGTGAGGGGTTTCCTATGCAGTGAAACTATTACATAATCCATATGCAGTATGACTCAAGTCTTGCATGTCTTCATAGCCTGTGCTCTGAGACTTGCAATCAACTTGGCCACTACAACCTAAAACAGGCAGCTGTTTTGTTTTCCAAGTTATGGAGTCTGGTTAGATCTTTGGCTATTATGAGAAGGATTTCCCAAGAATTCATATTAATGCAACTTTACCTGGAGAAGACCAGCCTGCTCCATCACTCAAGGACTGATGGAGAACCTTCTAGCTTCCACAGAAGCCAACTGCACGAGGTACCCAGGACATCTGTCATCATTCCTTGCTGAACTTGGTGGGGTTCTTTTTGTGTTTTGTTTGTTTGTTTTCCCAAGTGACTATAATCTACTGGGCTGATTGGCAATGTTGATTGACAGGGGGAAAAAAAATCCAACAATAGAAATAAGTTAGCTCAGTCATACTCAAGAAACATCCCCTACCCCACCCACTCAATAGCAAGAGAAAGGGAAGGTTAATCTGGACGGCTCCGGCCAAGGGCACATTATGGAGGCAAAGGTTCATCTGGACTAAGGTTGGCAAGCAATGTCTTCCACCATTCCTTCCTCTTCTTCCACTTCCTGCTTCTCTTCCTCCTACTTCTTCCCCTCCTCCCTTCTGCATCTCCCTCCCCCCTTCCTTCTCCTAGTCCTCTTTCCTTTTCTCCCTTTCTTCTTCTTCCTCTTCTTCCTAGGGAGAACCTGTATCTACTGGTCAAGCTAGGCACAGGAAGTTATCCAGCTGGCCTTCAGAGCTCGCAGCAATCAGTGGTGGCTTGATAGCAGGGTTCCCTACTTCTCTTTAAATGACATTTCCTTATTACCTTCTACACTCCCACTGTGACCCACAGACCTTCTAGGAACATTCCATACCTAGAGGGAACCCTCGCCGGCCGTCCACTGCAGGGTGGACCGCAGATGGGATGAGGTGTTTTAAATGCAGGTGCTGAAGGGGAGTTAAGAGGAGACGGCATTACCAATACAGAAGCCATGAAATTGTAGATGAAAATGCATTTGTTCGCACATCTGTGGAAAGATTGAGGTGACTGGAGCATCTGGGATTGACCACTGTCTTGAACACCAAAGCAGACATCATCGACTGACCACAAAACAGGAATGTGAATTTGTGAGCAGAGATAATCGTGGCTTTTCTTAAGCAGAGATCTCTCTCCATTTCTGCAACTCTTCATGTTCCAGCTCTAAAACGCTGTCTCCCCACCCCCACTGCAACCTCATTCCCTACACCCCATTGCTTCATTCTGCTTTCCAGCCAGCACCCCCTACGTGACTGCTGGGTATGCCCCTGCCTCTGGATGGTTGCAACAGACCCTCTCCGAGGGGAATTCCAGTCTGCTTCCTCCTCTCAGATGATACTGGAGGTCTCAGCTCAGGGGACCCCGTCTCCAAATATCAGAGTCAGGCATCTTCCAGCAGCCCCCCACTCCTGGGCAGTTTCTGCGTGGTGGTGCCTCCTACAGGCAGAGCTGGCTGTGCTGTGCCCCTTTCTTCACTAAGTATAAGAAAAAGCACAGCTTGGAGATCACAGTGCTACTACGCGTGGGTCGTTCCATACTCAGGGGTCAATTTCTGTGACTTACAGTAAGGGAAGGATAAAACCATGAGCCCATTCAGCACTTCTCACCTGTGGGCCAAGACCCATTTGGGGGTCACGACCCTTTCACAGGATCGAATGTTAGAAATCCTGCATACTGGATGTTTCCATTATGGTTCATAATATTAGCAAAATTACAGCTATGATGTAGCAGTGAAATAATTTTACGGGGTGGCGATCACCACACCGTGAGGAACTGTGTTAGAGGGTTGAATGATCAGGAAGGTTCAGAACCACTGGTCTATTGTTTGTTGCGTTTTGTTTTTAGAGACAGGGTCCTATTATGTAGGTGCCATGTAACCTATACTGGCTTTGAACTGGTACCAGTCCTCTTGCTGCAGCCTCCCCAGTTACTGGGGCTACAGATACGGGCCACCACACCCAGCTTCACTATTAAATTTCATCTCGTTTTAAGTAAAACAAAGATGAGCACGCTTACAAGTTATTTCTACTGCTGTATGGAGAAAGCCTACACCTAAGGCTAACACTGTGAAGGAAGCCATTACCAGCAATAACCCTGCATTGCAGGTAGCTCAGTCCGCCCGGGGAAGGAACACAAAGCAGTGGCCACCTACGGCCAAGAAGCTTGTCTTGTGTTTCGGGTTACCCTGCTCAGCCACCTCTTGGGGGGAGGGGGTGGGAAGACACAGCACCAATGACTCAAGCACTGAGACCCAGTGATTAGCAGAGCATGCGGCAAAGTCCTTTATTAAGGAAGTTAGACCCGCCTTTATACCCCCTTCCAAGGTCCCATTGGCTCAGGCACTGACTCCGCTGCATTGTCCCTTCCTCACTGGTGTCTCTGGTCAGGCGTGTCTTTGTCAGCCATCTCTAGGCACAGAAGCAGGCTTGGCTCAGGGAGGAAGTGCTCATGCATGCTGGCCTGGGCACCTGTGGCTTAGGGAGGCTGGCCAGCAGTTTCTCCTACAGTCTTGAACTGGTTGTGTTCTAGCCAATTTTTCCAAGACCTAAGCTGGGGAAGGCAGATGGGTTCTTCCTTCCACCTAGATCTCAGACATCACTAAAGGGCGGCGCCTCGTGAGCAAAGTGCTGGAAAACATGGGGTAAAGCTGATAGCTCAGCTTGTTAATGGTGCTTAGAATGGTAGGTGCTGGGGGGGGGTTCAGTGCTAATGAATTCATGTGTTGGACGTCTGCACAGCCTCATGGAACTTGTCAGCCGTGCCTTGTTCACATCCATGATGGCTGGTTCTCAGAACCCATGAGAATGTTAACTTCTAACTGCAGTTCATTCGTGAGAGGATAGGACCACCAGTTGTATTCAAACTACCATTCCCAAGATTAACCAGTTGCCAGCTTGGAGCTTGTCAATGCAGGGTCTAAATTTTCTGTTGATTCAATAATCACCTACCCTGAGGTACCCAAGAGTAGAAGGGAGGCCACAGCTCAGCCCTGGAATTTGCCTGAGGACGTCACTGAGCTTCTGTGTGTGTCTCAGTTCCTTCAAGCCATGACACAAGGACAGTGATGGCATCTCTTCTGTAAAGTAATAGGAGAGAACAATATACCTAACTTCTGGTCACCTAGCCACTTATGAGCCTCTGTTGTGATGACCATGGGCTGTGGCATCATCTGTGAGGCCAGCTCTGTCCTTGGACCAGGTTGATTAACTGGGAAACATTCTGCACGGGATAATGTATACTTACATCACATGTATGGCAGGTTAACTCAGATTTCTGTTTCCAATTCTATGCTGACTTTTCCCTTGTCTTTGAGTATATGTGTCAGTTGGCAATTTGGTAGGCATAGACAGAAAAGTTGGAAAGAAATACATTCTCATAGCTCAGATATTAGTTCAGTCTTGGCAGTGTGATTGACAGGGATTTTGTTGCAAATGTGGAAATAGGCGTCCTTTTTTTTTTTTTTTTTTTTTTTTTCCTGAGTTGGCACCTCTGTGTTTTAGTTTCACACAGCATGGCCTGGTGCGCTGAAGATAATGGGGCATTCTTGTCCTTGCTGGCTTTGCCTCAGAGCTGGCCACCGCATCATCAGCTCACATAAAAGGCATGGCTGGGTCAATGACACTCACACACCCACTGCCTATCAAGACAGCAGGAATCCTCAATACCATAGATGATATTTACCAATGAGACAGCAATCCCACAGATATCTATTGAGCTCCTATGGGGGGCTGCAGGATTGAGTGAATACAGCGCCTGTCCTGTGAACAGGTGTGACATGAACTCTTGTATAATTAATGAGTGGACAAAGGAGGGAGGGAAGGAGGGATGAGGGGAGGAAAAAGGGAGGTCCATTATACTGTGGCTTATACTGAGGAATCCATGTTTTCCAAATCAAACATGCAAGAAATTAGTTAGAAGGTGGAGGACAAACCCCTAGCTGCTATAAATGTGACCCAGAGCACAAGACCCTATGAGTGCTTAATGGTTTGCTGACTAACACCTGAAAGTTCCCCAGATGACCGCATCTCAAGCAGACCTTCCCAAGCAGCACCGGGGACACTATCACTTTCTCGAAGCTAATGGATAATGTTCAGGCTGTAAAAGGTCACTTGACTGAGGAGAGAAAAGCTTGTCCAGACAGTCACGGGAAAAGTACTTTCAAAGCCAGTGTTGTGGTATAAGGGCCATTCACCTGCAGAGGCAGCCATGAACACTGGGGAATGTGGGCTGGCAACAGTTAAAGGGACAGCTCAACAGGAGGGCAGAGCGATGGCTTTCCCACCTGCATTCTAAGGGTTCCTTTGCATGGCATCTCTCAGGAAGCCCATCCCTTGCCTCCCAGATTTGACATGCGTATGATTTGCATATGCATTCTGGAAAACTCCCTGGGTCATTCTTAGGCATGACACTTTGGGGAACTACTTCCCCAAAGTGCCCACATCACTGTCTTTTAATGGTCTTGACCACCCAGGGACATAGGCGCCACTGTTACATGAGCAACTCCCATATGACACCATAACCACAGTACTGGGCAGAAACGATCTAAGGGATGGATGATTCATCACGGCACATGGTTTCAGAGGGTTGCAGCCCATTGTGGTGGCTGCCGTAGTAGGGGGGGGTGTGGGTGGATGCTTCTTACATCATGAGAAATGAGGATGCAGGAAGTGATGGAATTAGGGGCCAGGCCGAGCATTCACAGACCCAGCCCTAGAGACCCTCTCCCAGCAGTGAAGTGCCACCTCTGGAAGGTTCCAGAAATCAGTCAGGGAGCAAAGTGTTCCACGTACGAACCCATGGGTCAGTATTTTGGATCATACCATGTCAGCTCAGAGACATGAAGGGATTAGTCCAAGGTCACGCAGCCTCTGAGTTCCAAGTGGTGACAAACACAGATCTCAGACATTACAGTCTTACGCCACTCACCATTCTGAATTCAAGGCTGCAGGACAGAGCGCGTGAAGGGGAAGTGTGTCCCGGTAATAATAGCAGTGGAGATCGATAAAGACAACGATAGGGTTTTATATCTGTAAAAAGGAGAAAAACCACACCACTCTGGCCGCAGCAGACTTTATCAGGAGGCTCTGATTAATGAACCAAGCCTCCCGCAGCCTCCCTAATGGACGCTGGAGATTTCCTTCTCTGAAAAACAGAGCAACACCATGGCTGGGCGTTGGTGCTCTCTCCGCCCTGCCTGTGGTCAGCTCATCTCTGTTTTAAAATTAGAAGGTCAGTAGACACTCGCATGCAAGGAAGGGGTGAGGTTAAAGGAGCTGCCGGGGCTGGGAGATGGCTCGGTGGGTTAAACACTTGTCGTGCAAGTGTGAACTGCAATTCGGTCCCTCGGCATCCACATACATGTGGAGTGGGACGTGTTGGCCAGAGAGGAGGAAATGGATTTTATTACGGAAGAGCAAGAGGGGCTGCACTACACTTTAAAATATCCTCCTGGTTGCTGTGCGCTGTTCCCATATTCTCATCAAACCAGCAAAAGCAATTGATTGACTTCAACATGAACTCATGTTTGTCCTTAGAAACTTCCAGCTGTCACCTCCATCTCTCTCTCCTCTTCCACCCTCCCTGGGGATTCTTCTGCCAAGGGTGTCCCACCCAGTGGCTGAGTTCATTTGCAGGCAGCTATCTATTTTCTTTGTTTTTCTGGGGATCCTTGCCCTGGTCATCCTGCAACCCAGTTAGCCGAAGCTCAGGAGGAGGAGGCGACGTGCAGAGGATAGGGGAACGGGGAGGGAAAAGGAAGGGGGAGGGAGGAGGGGTGTCAGCTACCACTGCCATTAACCTTTATGTCCAACAAAAGAGGATTAAGCAAATCTATCCACTGTGACCCTGGGCCATCAAACATGAGAAGTTGCTGTTGCTATTACACCAATGTGACAGATCTCATACTAGCAATAATGACACTGCCTGATCATCAAGCTTATGACATCCTTTTATTCTCAGTGTCTGTGAGTGTGAATGCCTGCGTGTGTGGAATCAAGCATTGTCCTTAGGTCCCTGCCATCCAGCTTGTCTGAGGAGGCAACATCACTAACAGGTCTGGGGCTCACCAATTGGGCTAGCTAGACTGAATGGCCATCAGGCTCTGAAGACCGGCCTGCCTCTGCCTCCCAGTGAACATGCCACCCGGCTCAGCTGTTTACCTGGGCCCCGGGGTTTGAACTCAGTGATTATGCAGCAAACACCTTCCTGGCTGAGTCATCTCTCCTTCTGACAGAGAGGAGTTGTCGCGCTTTTGTCCTCAGCGACTTTTCACTGAGTCAGTGAATAGTTAGTCCACATCATAGAATTATGCCATGGGCTTTCCAGCTTCATTATAGTTGGGCTGTATTGTTGGTTGGTGGAGGATGGCTTGGAAATAATAAGGGTGCCCTGAATCCTGTCTTTCTGAGAAGAAAAAGGGCATACAGTTAAATGTTAAACATCATTATCTCTGGGTGGTTAATTATGGAAGAGTTTTGCATATGTTTATGATTTCTGTAATTAGACTTAAACAAAAGCAATAAAAGGTCTCCGTGTGTTTTTTCTTTCAGGCTCAGCCCCTCTCCCTCCCCCGTGGCCTCAAGGCCACTGCTGGGCTCTCTGTGAATATGAAACTCGATGCCCGCCTCCTCTTGGCCTCTTGGCTTTGCAATTTCAGCACAATTCTCTTGACTGTTCAAATTTTGCTCTCATCCTAGAGGCTGAGTTGGTTGTTATTATTCCCCTCCTAGAACAACTTATTGTTTCTTAGCTAAAGGCTTGAATAAAACCTTTGCAAAAGAGCCAGGTCCCAAAGTGTTTGCCATGAATGGTGTGCACATGTTTGTCAATGGCCTTGGCGCCTCTGAGTCAGGACCAGAGTCCGTAGGGCCAGAGTCTGTGGTGATAGGCAAAGGATCTGACTGACTCATTGGGAGACTGGACCTGGAGAAGTGGGGATGAGGAAGGCTTTGTCACAGCCAGGAGGCCTCAACTTCTGTTCCCAACAGACAGCCGGGGAGTGGGGAATCTGTTTGAAGTGGTTTCAGTGGGATCTACCCATGGACTTGCTATGCAGGCATGCATTTATTCTAAAGGCAATATTTACAAAGTACCCACTCTCTAGCAGCGTGCTGAGCTCTGGGAATTGAGAAGTTGGGAGGAGACCCAGGCCCTGCCTTTGTCGACACAGAGCCCACTCATGGTATTGATTCCAGGCCCTCATATTTCACTGCCACGGGGACATTGCCCCTGCTTCTACACATGCTGCACACACAAGAGGCTCCTTGCCTACAGTTCTAGCAATAATGGTGTCATGGGAGTCACCAACATGGACATTTAGTCAGTCGGAATCCATGAAGGGGCGAAGCAAAGATGGAATGTTACAAGGACAAGCAAAGCCACTTAGCTGAGGCCACCCAGCCAGCAAGGGGAAGCCCCATGGGTCATTACAGCCCTGTGGCTCCTGGTTCCCCCCCTGCTCTCACTAAGGCTGGCTGCTTTGCTTCCTCTGAGTTCCCACGAGACCTTTCTGCTAGGGACAGCAACACTGCAATTAGCCTGACTCCGCTGGGATATCTCAAGGGAGCCAGATGAAACCACTTGACCCATCTGTGCCTTCAATGGGGACTGGATCTGTCCAAGAGGGACACTCATTGTGACCAAATAGCCCAGGGGTCTGCTGAAGTGGACTCACACATTTCCTGGGGAGCCGGAATGAATGAAGACTGATTCATTACCAAAATCTTTATGTGCACAAAAGGTGTCTGGTGGCTTCCTTATTTAGATGCATGAAAATGCAGAGGATGAGTTATCAGGATGCTCACACTTGTGCCTGTGACATTCCATCATTACATAACACAACCCAGCTTCACAGAGACCAACCTAAGCCTGGGGCAGGGGCTTGAATTTCTCCGTCACTGAGCTTTTTGGAGAATGATTGCTTGTTTGATTGGGGGAGAGATTTTGTTTCTCATACTCAGGTAACTAATTTATATACAATTAGACCCTTCTAAGTAGAGATAATAGGAACGACAGCCAACATAATTGGATCTCTCTCCGATGATTTAGGAGACACTTCTGAATGCCACTCCTCTTTATTCAAGACTGCAAAAAAAAATCTGAATAATAAAATTAAAGTCTTCCATTTGCTCGTTAGAGCCTTCAAGGTGTTACATGTCTATGGGACCAAGTCCAAGTCCAAACATCACTCCTAGTTCCTCAGGCTGTTTATCAGAAACATTGGCGATCCGGTTCAGAATCATTCTACTGGCTCTCTACTGAACTGGTTAAATCTAGATTCACTCACCTCACTCAGGGTTCCAAGGTGGCAACAGAGAAACACAGAGCTTTCTTAGTATATATTTATCTCCTATCTCATTCCAAATGTCACTAAGCCATGGGATTCGACAATTTGTGCATTATACTTATTACTTATTGCATATTATACTTATTAACGTCGTGTCCTTAATGAAAATGGCTAGCATTATTAAGGAAGTACTTGAAGGAATGAGGAGCTCAAACTTTATTATTCTGGGCATCTCCCAAATATTCTAACTCTTCCTGTTTAACACAGTGATCGTCAACCTGTGTGTCTCCACAACGCCCCCACCAGACACCAGAGGTTACAAATGGAAAGCCTAACGCCAGAAACACTGTACAAAACTCTCAAAGTTATAAAAAAAAAATTCTAAAAGAAAAAAAATAATTCAACAACAACCAAACAGATAATTCCATTTTAAATAGGGGAGAGTCAAGGAATTGGCCATTTATCCAAAAGTAACACACATGGGAAAACATATAGTGTCGGTCAGAAAAAAAATTCAAATCAAAACCACACAAGATTTCAAACTCACCAGGATGGCTAGAACCCCCAAACTGAAAACTGTCAGATGCCAAGAAAGCCATAAGCAATCTGAAAATTCAGCTGGGAAGCCATGAGAAGGTACAGCTTCCAGGACACACTCAATCGGTTAAATGATTAAATTGAGCCACTCTATTCTGGTACATATCGCACAGAACTGGAAATACGTGTTCCAACAAGTCTGTGCAAAAATATTCACAACAGCAATGTGCAGGAACTAAAGGCATAAACCACCCAAATCCCCATCAATGGATGGGTGGATAACCCAAAATATTGTACTTCCACACAATTGAATATTATGCTACCATCAAAAAGTAGGAAGGGCTGATACATGGTACGACACAGATGAACCTTGAAATTACCTTGTTAAATGAACAACAACAACAAAATCCAGATATCCTCACTGGATTATCTGGGGGGAAAGAAGGCGCCCAGTGAGAGACCCACAAGGAAGAGGGTAGATACAAAGCAAGTAGATGATAATGTATACGCTGTATGGAATTTTCATGGTGAAATGCACCGTCTTGTATGATGAGCACACGTGAATGCCACCTAGTGTTTCGGTGATAGCCCCTGACCAACCAGGGCAGGCAAATTTGTAGGACAGCATAGATGGGTGCTGAGAGTGGAGTCCTCGCAGAGAAAGCTCCGTGGGGTCAGGGGTCCTTTGGGACAGTGAAATGCTCTGAACATGGGGATTTCTGGCTACACCTTAGGGTGTCAGATGAGTGGACTTTGTAAGAGAGCATGAGGTCAGGACAGGCGCAACATGGTAGACGTGCCTGGTCTGCAGCCACCCAGTTCTGTTACAACCCACGTTGTGTACCGTCTGTCTGTTCTACGTCGAGGGGCCGTTTGTAGCATCCGAGTCCAGGAGGCAGCAGCCGGGTGCTGCCCGGGTTACTCATCTGTGCTTGGAGGAAAGTGTGGACTAAGAAGGGGCAGGTAGAAAAGTTATCACTGATACTAATGAAAAGACAGAGGCATGTGACAGAGTCCAGTTGGGGGTCGCCAGGGAACACTGGGGAAAAGCCCCACGTTTATTACACGCAGTCCTTACCTACCCCAAACAAAAGTGGGGAAAGGCAAAAGACTTCCGTACCAAGATACAAAGAACAAGCAAGCGTAATCACCTTCTCAATACCCCCCCCCCCAGAATTGATTAGCCACACCCTAAATCAAATGCCCTGTTGTTAAAGCAAGGCATCCACTAGTTACTCTTTAGGCCAAATATCCTGTAGTCAAGGCAAGACTCACAACAGCCACAACTTAGGCCAAACATTCTGTTGTTTAACCTTGAGAGAGCAAGAGTGGGTTTGAACTCTCTGACCTTAAGTCCAGATGAACAGACTCATTTCTATGGGCCCCGCACAGTTCCATTCGAGGACTGTCGGGTGGCTGCAGGTATCATCTTCTCCTGACAACCCCAGTGCTCAGAGGGCAATGGCCTGAGTGAAGGCTCCTATTGGGGTCATGTAGTTTCCCCAGATGAGCTGTGGCCCAGAGCAGAGGAAACTGAGTACATGAAAGATGAGGTCTTCGGCAGAGGCCAGAGACAAGAGGGAGAAAACAAAACAAAACACCTTTTCCTCCCCATCTCCAAAACCCAGGTGGCAGAGGATGGAAATATTGGACTTAGATTAAAATGTAATTTTCCCTTACAAGCTGCACGGAGGCCAGGGGTTAGGGCGGTAGCCGGCCCCGAGGAGATGCTGGGATGGCAGTAACTCACCAGCAGCCCTCCACAAGAGCAGTGTTTATTAAAGGTCAAATGGAGGCAGCGGGGGGAGGGCTGATGGGAGGAAGAAAGGGACACAGGAGTGAGAGAATTGCTAGGAAAGACGGTTCCGATGCAGAATTCGTTTCTAAGGCAGCAAAGGCCAGCCATTCATGTGAGCAGATAATGGCCGGGCCCCCACTGGGAATGCCTGCCCTGGAATGACTGCTCCCCCCCCCCCATGGCCCATAGTTTTCCCTGGCCCTGTGCAGAGGTCAGCAGTGGTCCCTGGCTTGAATAAGAAGCAATTGTCACAAGCCACTAAAACAGCTTTGGGAATCCTGTCTATGCTTGCCAGCTGAGGAACGGAGAGGCCATTGAACTGTCACAGCTCCTGTAGGTCCATGTCTAACTCACACATCACCGCTCTCAGCTCAGTCATCATCACAACAGTCATTGCCACCCGCATCACCACCATCCCCAACATCGATTGCCACCACCATTACAGCCACCAGCATCTCTCATTACCATCACCATCATTGTGTCATGGTGCTTGAGTTTCTGTCCCGCCAGGTCCCGCCGCCTTTCAGCCCCAAATAAACACACAGAGACTTGTATTACGTATGATGGCTCAGGCTTCTTATTGGCTAGCTCTCTTCTAATTGCTAACCCATTTCTATTAATCTAAATATTTCCACATGGTCTTATCTTACCAGGGAAGGGTCTGGACCTATTACTCCTTCCTTGGCTACACAGCTTCTCTCTGTCTCCTCTCCCCAGAATTCTCCTGGTCTGGTAGCCCCGCCTATACTTCCTGCCTGGCTACTGGCCAATCTTCATCAACCAATAAGAGAAACACATACACAGAAGAACACCCCCTCATCAGTGCCAAACACTGTGCACAGCTCAAAATCCCACTGAGTCCTCTGAACCACCTACACAAAAGATTGCTATTGCCCCCATTTTATAGTAAGGAATGATGAGGTTAAGTTGTTGACCTGGTCATACCTGTCCACCTGAAATGCAGAGTTAGGGCTTGACACCCATGTCACCTCTCCTAAATTCTGTGTTTTAAATTGTCGTAATCAAAAGCCTTCCACAATAACCAAATGATAGTGAGCACCTACTATGTGACTGGCCATAAATACATTGTTGAGATCGATGCTAACTAACTTTTCCTTCAGGACCTCAGCCATCTTGTCAGTTCCATGTGGACTGTGTGTGTGTGTGTGTGTGTGTGTGTGTGTGTGTGTGTGTGTGTGTGTGTGTGGTTCATCGTCTTTAAAATCAAGTTGTACTCACTAGCATCTATTTGCATATGCAAAGAAATATGACCGAAGGAAATGGAAACCACCCTAACGGATGTCTCCTGTGCTTTGAATTTGTGTGTCTACTCTATAGCACATTCTTATCACTATGGTTCTGAGCTGAGGCCACAATAGGACATTTCATTCATCACTAGCAAAGGTGAAGCCCATCGTTGGGATGTGTGTATGTGTGTGTGTGGTGTGTGTCTGTGTGTGTGTCAGTATGTGTGTGTGTATGTATTTATATATGTATGTGTGTGTGTCGGTATGTGTGTGTTTGTATATATGTACATATGAATGTGTGTGTATGTGTGTGTGTGGTGTGTCTGTGTGTGTGTGTGTGTCGGTATGTGTGTGTGTGTTTGTATATATGTACATATGAATGTGTGTGTATGTGTGTGTGTGGTGTGTCTGTGTGTGTGTGTGTGTCGGTATGTGTGTGTGTGTTTTGTATGTATGTACATATGTATGTGTGTATGTGTGGTGTGTGTTTGTATGTGTGTATGTATGTGTATGTGTGGTGTGTGTCTGTATGTGTCTGTGTGTGTGTTTGTATGTATGTGTGTGTGTATGTGTCTGTGTGGTGTGTGTCTGTATGTGTGTGTGTATATGTGTGGTGTGTGTCTGTATGTGTGTGTGTTTGTATGTATGTGTATGTGTGTATATGTATGTGTCTGTATATGTGTGCGGGAGTGTGGTCAAGTTCATGCAAGCTCAGTGCAGGCACCAGCTCCAATTGGGAACCAGCACCTGGTTCCCAATGAGTCCCTGCGAACAGATAAAAAAAATTGCCTCTCATTAATTCCAGTCTTACTCCTGATACACTGAGATTCATATATTCTTAGCTCTTTCTCTCTCTGTCTCTCTCTGTCTCTTCTCTCTGTCTCTTTCTGTCTCTCTCTGTCTCTCTGTCTCTCTCTCTCTCTCTCTCTCTGTGTGTGTGTGTGTGTGTGTGTGTGTGTGTGTGTGTGTGTGTGTGCACGCCCACATGAAGTGTTACTTTTATTGTAATTCATGGATGAGTATTAGGCCCATTTGTGGCCTCATTTGCTTTCCATCCTACCATCCATTACTTACACTGAGTTCTGATTTGGTAGAGTCCAAAATAGGTCTCCAACAATTTATCAGGAATATTTTCCCCATGGAAAGTGAGGCATTCAGTGTTATGGCAGGTTTAACCCCCCACCAGCCTCCCGGTCCTGCCGCCATGGTCCCGCCTCCACGTGAGCCCCAAATAACACTCAGAGACTCTGTATTTGATATAATCCTGTTGGCCAGTTACCATTATTGTTTATGGGCTAACTCTGTCTTAATTATTAACCCATTTCTACTTATCTAAGTATTTCCACGTGGTCGTCTTATCAGGGAGCCGTGGCAGGCGTCTTCCTTCCTCCATGGTCTACATCTTGACTCCTCCTTCTACTTCCTCTTTCCTCCTCCTTGTCGCCTAGCCCCGCCTATCTAGTTGGCCTTCTATTGGCCACAGTGCTTTATTAACCAGTATGAGAAACATATATACAGAATAACATCTCCCATCATCTCCTCTTTTCTGTCTAAAATACAAGAAGGGTTTAAACCTTAACATAGTAAAATATATCACACAACAATTATCAAATAAGAATTACAGTTAACAATATTTAGTCCATTAACATTTTGTAAGACTTTAAGAAAATATCATCTATCCTATCTTTGTGAGTCTAAAGTCCTATATGTAACTTATCTTTAATTCTTACTAAGGAAAACTATAACCAAAACTATCTGTCTTCAACTCCTTCAAAGACCACAGAAGGATAATATGTAAACTCTAGAAATGACAGAGACAACTCACTGCCTGGTCAGTCACCCGAAGTTCTTCTGTAATGTTCCATCTTCAGCCCATAGGCCATAGTGTGTCTCCAGACTCCTCAACAAGGCAGGAAACTTTAAACTGTCCACCTGTAATGGCAGTTTGTCAGTCATTTTTCTCTGTGTCCTGTAGACTGTCTGGCTGTCTGGCAGCCTCTTCCATGAAGCAGGAACCCTGTAGCAATGTCCATCTTGCATCAGCAGTCACCTTTTTGTGGGTCCTGCATGTCCAGTTTCTACAACATAAAGTCAAACAGTCCAGAAGAGCAGTACCTTGCCCAAATGGCTAGTCTTGCCATATTAGAAGCAAACTCCATAATGTGTTTCTTCGATGTCCATCTTCCTTTCTTCTGTAGGTGGTGTTACCAGGAGCAGTTGTGCCTCACTGTCAAGAAAAACCCTAAACCATTTTAAATGCCATACTCTGTAGGTCTTTGAAAGGTTTGAAGAATGCCTATCCATCTCAAATACATCTCTGTATATCTAGAAATCCTAACTCAATTAACTTTAAGTTTTAACTATCATAGGTAACTCTCTATAATCTGTACTAAATTATACATTACATTTTCCAATGAGCTATATAAACACAATACCTAAACAAGAGGAGAAATATACATATCACAAAATTGACCTTAAATTGTATCAATAAAAGAAAATCCATTCCAAAGCAAAGTATTCATATCTATACCATAATTCCCTTTTTACCTTTAAAAAGATTGTTTGTGGTTATAGTCATTTATAACCAAGCCCATATAAATGAAAACAAACATTTATAAACAATATTTGGGAATTTGGGCGTTGTTCTTTCCAAACTACTTCCTGCTGGTAGAGGGCGCTGTCATGGGCATCCTAAGAAGACGCAGAAATCTTGGCTGTAGTCTGCAAGGCTTTGTCTCAACTGCTTTGAATGTTGGATCATCTGGGGCACTGTTTCAGGGGGTCTAGCTTGATCAAACCACATTAATTTGGAAGAAATCCACAGCTTTTCATTTTTTATGGAAACAAAAATAGAAATCCTTTTCCCCAGTAACTTGTCCTTAGGCTTAAATTTTGGAGTCAAAGCATTTTTAAAATATATAAATTGAATTAATCCAGTAGCGTTTCTTTTATCAGTAGTTGTTATTTTCTCAGCAATCAAATAATTTAAAGACAACAGAATCGCATATAGTATCCAAAATTTTTCTGTGCTTTCCATGTTTACGTGGCTTTTTTATTACTCTATTTTTTCTATTTCCATTTTTATATATTTTGAGACAGGGTTTCTCTGTGTAACTTTTATCTGTCCTGGAATTCACTGCATACCAGGTTTACTTTGAAATCACAGAGATCTGTTTACCTCTGCCTACCGAGTGCTGGGATTAATAGTGTGTGCCACCATATCCAGCCATACTCTGTCTTGTTAAAACCATTTTATTTCTTTTCTTTTTGTCTCCCAAGCCTACGTAATTTTAAAACACAGTGTAAACCTTCATTGCAGCTCTGGTACACAACAATGAATTTTTAACAGAGCTCTTTAAAAGCAAGGAGGTTTTTTGCCGCTTATGCTAATTTTGGAAACCTCCCTTAAAGGAGCCGCGCAAATCTCTGTCTACAGCAAAACAAAACCAACCGAGAAAATGCTGCTACTAAGAAGTCTTGCTAGACTCTGTTCTTTTGTTCCCGCCGCCACGTGAGCCCCAAATAACATTCTGAGACTCTGTATTTGATATAATCCTGTTGGCCAATTACCATTATTGTTTATGGGCTAGCTCTGTCTTAATTATTTACCCATTTCTACTTATCTAAGTATTTCCACATGGTCGTCTTATCGGGAGCTGCGGCAGGCGTCTTCCTTCCTCCATGGTCTACATCTTGACTCCTCCTTCTACTTCCTCCTTCCTCCTCCTAGTCTCCTAGCCCCACCTATCTAGTTTTCTATTGGCCACAGTGCTTTATTAACCAGTATGAGAAACATATTTACAGAATAACATCTCCCATCAATTCAGAGTTGGGGTGACGAAGCCATGGGACATTTTATTTTAAGGGGCAGCATGGGAGAGTTGCCCCAGGCCTGTAACCTTACTCAGTTGTGAGTCTGATTAAGTAGTTTCTGGTTTCTGCCATCTGATGTTGGAGTTTGACACCTTGTACTGTGCAGGTAGGATGGGCAAAGGCCTTTTACCAGGGACCCAGCCCTGGGTTCATCGTCTGCTTGCCATCTCCACCATGAAAGTCTATGAATGGAGCATAGTCAATGGCATTGTACTCCTGTAATTCCAGAGTGTCCATTCATGTCCCACTGCTAGGAACTGAGTCCTTAGGAAGGACAGGTGAGGAGTTCGTCCCGTGAGAGACACCTAGTAGCTTCAAGGCCACAGGCTTCAACCTTGATGATGGTGGCGTCCTCAGGGCGCGTTGGCACCTTTCACTAGGGAGGTAAATATACATCTGACCTTTAAATGAAAAGCTGAAGAGGGCAGGGATTCATGGGAAGGTGGCTCCGTGTTGATGACATGAACCTGAAATAGCATGTCTGAACAACAACAACAACAACAACAAAGCCTCACCTGAACTATAGGAAGAAAACAAAAATGTCTGTCGCTTCATATCAGTTCTCTACAGAAATCTCCCATGTGCATTGAAAACAGACAGGGTAGAGGATTCTGGGAAATGTAATGCAATCTACCATAGTTTATAAAACCACCATAGTAGGTGAAGGACTTCTGCATTATAAAACATCAGAATTGACCAGAACTCGAACCCAGGGCCAATTGCACATGGAATGTCTTTCAGTGGTTTGAAAAAAACAATGTAATAAGTGGCTTATCCTTTCTCAGCCACTAAAGACTACCAGAAAGTCGTATGGCCAATGGCGTCTTGCACTGCAAAATTCCAGAGTGTTGCATTTACACCAGTACTCCCTGGAGAGGGGCTGAGGGGACAGTTCTACTTAAAATCCAAGCACAGCCACCTGTCACAGCACTGGTTGGTTACAGGAGAATCAAGTCCTCAGGAGCCGGCATGGTCTGAAGATCAGCCAGCTCATGCCAACAATTAAAACATCATCATTACCAAGACTCAGGAGGGGATCCAGGCAAAGAGGGGACAATCAAGAGGGTCTGGTGGTGTAGACACAGATCAAGTCTGGAGAAGAGACAGGAAGCACAGCCCAGGGGAACGCAAAACAGATGTTCCCTGAGCTCTACTGGGCTACCTTCAGCACCAGCACTCTACTCAGCAAGGGAGGGAGTGCGGGAGACACTGGCACTAGCTTCCATGGGTGGGGGGTGGGCGAGCCCATGCTTACACATATGCTGACACAAGAGCGTGAAGCCTAAGGTCAACCTCGGTTGATATTCCTCACGAAACATTCACCTCATTTTCTGAGGCAGGGTCTCTCACTGGGAGCTGGGCCTCAGTGGTTAGTCTAGGCTGGCAGCCAGGAAACCCGAGAGAGCCACCTAGTGTCGCCTGCACACTGGGATTAGAAGCCGACACCTGACTTTCCTCGTGGGCTCTGGATGGCACCAAAGGCAGGGTCCCATGCCTGGGCAGTGACCTATTCAGGGTTCCTATTGCTTGGTGATGAACACCAAGACCAGAGCAGCTTAGAGAGGAGAGGGTTTATTCAGCTTATGATCCCACATCGTAGTCCGTCATTGGAGGAAGTCAGGACAGGACCCTGGGGGCAGGAGCCCATGCAGAGGCCCTGATGGGGTGCTGCCTTGTTCAGCCTACCTTTCATTTTTTATATAGAACCCAGGACCACCAGCCCATGAGCCCCATCAATCACCAGCTAAGAAAGTGCCCTCCAGCCGGATCTTATGGAGACTTTCTTCAATTGAGGTTCCCTCCTTTCTGATGACTGTAGCTTGTACCAAGCTA
The DNA here is from genome assembly GCA_030556225.1 of Cricetiscus sungorus. NCBI lineage: Eukaryota > Metazoa > Chordata > Mammalia > Rodentia > Cricetidae > Cricetiscus > Cricetiscus sungorus. The sequence goes on along the minus strand of JANBXA010000044.1, from coordinate 31,744,641 downwards.
ACATAACACTAGACGGGCAACGGGCACTTTACCAATGAAACCATCGCCTCACTGTTAGAGGAGCGTCTTTGGTAATTCTAGAAACAGTAGAGTCAAGGCAGGATGACAGAATTAAACTCGCTTGTTCCTGCCTAACACCCACCCCCTCTCCTGATACCCCGATGATATGGCTTGCTCGTGGCTTCAGTGAACGGGCAACAGATAGGAAACTAGGTTCACCGTCAGGAGGAGACACTATCCCAGCATCAGAGCGAGTTTCTGGTGGGGTCTTCCGGGAAGCAAACGTCCATGCTGGAGGAGGAGTTAAGCGGTTTACAAACCTTCCTCTGAGCAGTGACAAGCTAACCCAAGACAGCAGGGCACCGTCGGGTCATGTGTGGAGACACTCCAGCCCCAAGTGGAAATTCATTCTCCCCTTCCCCACTCCAGCCAGAATGCCAGCACTTGTAAAAACGCAAGCAGGAGAGAGCTGAACTCATTAAACAGCTAATTCTTTCCCTGCGTTGCTTCCCCTAACGTGGCCCCGGAGTCAGCAAAACCCGTTATCTGCTTAATCTGATTTGATGGCACGGTGCTGTTTATTTTATGATTTTTTTTCCTGGTTGGATAATGGCAGGCCCTGAAAGGGCTCTATTGATTACTCAGCTGCAGGTTTATCGGGCCTGAGCCAGCCCCTCCAAACAGAGTCTCCATCAGATCCTTATCTAGCTCCTCCATAGTGTGAAAGAGTAAATTTAGTTAAGGCTGCGGGATGGCTCCTGTGGGTTGCATAACCTTCGTAATGAAACAAAATTAGACACTGCTTTGGATTTTAACACTCTCTGTATCCAGTGCACCAAAATACCCCAAGAGGAGAGAGCAGAAACAAAGGGAGGGAAGGTCTTGAGGTTTCCCAGAAGTCCTGTAACTAGCAAACAAGTGAAGCAGTCACAAGAGCTGACATTGGGCACCTGGTCAAGAGCTCAGCACCCCCACTTCTGTTTTTCAGCCCTGAAGGGGGGAACACCATCTACCCTCCCAAGTGCTTCATTCAGCTGAGCTTGGCAAGGAAACCAATAGTCCTCAACTCAGTGGGAGAATATGGGGGGGGGGTGACAATATGGTTCACATGAAAACGTGCTTGCTGCTAAGCCTGACAACATGAGTTCAATTCTCAGGAAGGGGAAAACCAACTCCTGCAACACACACACACACACACACACACACACACACACACGCACGCACGCACGCACGCACACACACGCACGCACACACACACACACACACACACACACACACACACACTTCAAAATTAAAATACTTGGGAGGATAATATCATTGATTACATGCGCTCAGACTTGGGTCTTCTTACAGAAGACAGACACAAATCTTGTTTTTCCTGAGAACTTTCCCCATCATTTTCTATCTATTTATTCATACAGAAGCATGATCCCGGAGACTGGGATTGTCCCCACCATCCAGGAAGCTCACCTGTTAGATGAGCTGCAAGCGCTGTGCAGACTTCCTGCATCCACGCGCAGACTTCCTGCATCCACGCGCAGACTTCCTGCATCCACGCGCACACCCCGCGGTCCGCCCCTCCTCATCCAGCCATGGCTGTCGTGGACCCCAGCTCCTGCAGGTGCGTGCTGATAGACCTTGCTTCAGCCTCTGGATCTCTGAGGGTTTGCCACAAGAGACGTGCTGTTGCCTGGGTAAGGCTGCACACTGCTCGAGCCATGGGTGAAAGGGGCTGAAGGGGCCTTCTCGCCTCTGCTGTTCTCAAGTGCGCATGCCTAAAGGGCTTCCTCTGCCATCTTCACAGGCCCTTGGTTGAGTGTAGGCCCCCTGCTGCCTACATCAGCGGTCAGTTTAGCAGAACACCCCTATGGGGTTGGGGTGATGAGTCCTTAGTCAAAGTCCTTGCCAGCTTGCCATGTGTGCCTTGGGACTGGAGTTCAGATTCCCAGAATGCATATCTACGCTGGTGAACACGGTGTTCTGATTTCTGTCCCCACTTCAGGAGGCAAAGACAAGGATTCCTGGAGCAAGGGAGCTAGAGAGAGTCACTACACCTTCTACAAGCTCTGAGTTTGAGAGACCCCGCCTTAATAAGGTGAACGGCAACCAGCCCCCACATGCACCTATATCCACACACGTGTGTAGACACATGCACACGCACAAACAGAAAAACTAGCAACAAAAACCCGGCACACCAGTGGGCCGGCCTTACCTCACTCCCTAACTCAGTGTCTCAAATCCTATTCTCTTGCTCCCTGGGTTCTCGTCCCACTCAGGCTCCATCCTGCAGACTGAGTAAGACTTCCATGTTTCCATCCCAGGGAAACAGTGCGCCCATTCCCACCTTTAACACAGGACGTTCCATTTCTGTTCCATTAGGAGAATTTTGACGGGAGCTACAGCCAGTCAGGTGCCCCTCACTGGATGGAGCCTTGTTCTGTCTCTGGGGCTACTTAAAGTGGGAGGCTGTCAAAAGTATACAAATGCCTACAGAGCAGAGAAAACCAATTTGAACAATAACGAAGATGTTCTATAGTGGAGAGCGGGGGGTGTGGTGGGGGGTGAGGGGGGAACTGCCAGGCTCCCGGCCGTTTTCTAATCTTTGGTTCACGGCCCATCTTGTGTCGGTTCCCCTTCCTACCTTCTGGTTCTCTGGGACGCTTTTATCTTTCCAATAAATCCCATTTTCCTGCTTACAGTCACTTTAGTGGTATTGTGTTATTGCGCCCAAATAAAAACAATAAATACGCTACAACATCTTCCCGAGGAATCAGGAACTGAGTCATAAAACAATGACATTGAGAGTCAGCTCCTCCCAGCATCCCCCAGAACTACAGAGATAAACCTCTTCATCATAGACTTCCCATGTCCCCCACGCAGCAACCCCATCATCCTGTTCTTAACAACTACAATAGCGGGTGATCAGTGGGCAGCCATCAAGATGCCTTGAAGCCTAAGGAGACTGTTGCTGATTTCTATCCCTGGGACCCACATGACTGCTCCCCCTAAGTTGTCTCTGATGTCCACCACACCACACACACACACACACACACACCACATACACACACACTACACACACACACACACATACATCACACACATACCACATACACACCACACACACCTCACAGATCATACACATACATACATCACACACAGATCACACACACCCACACATATAAACACACACACACACACCACATACACACACACCACACACACACATACATCACACACATACCACATACACACACACTACACACACACACACACATACATCACACACATACCATATACACACCACACACACCTCACAGATCATACACATACATACATCACACACAGATCACATACACACTCACACACACAGATCACACATTCCATACAATACACATACCACATACATACCACACACACCTCACAGATCACACACACACACACACACCACACCACATCACACACAGATCACATACACACCATATACATACACACAAATACACACACACACCACACACATCATATCACACACAGATCACATACACACCATATACATACACACAAATACACACACACACCACACACATCATATCACACACAGATCACACATACTACACAATACACACACACCATACATACACAGACAGTGCACAATACACACATACCACACACATACTATACACACTGTATACACACACACACACACATACACACACACACACACACACTCATACTAAAATGTTTAAAAATTATAAAATTATAATTACAGGGCTAGAAAGATGGCTCAGTGATTAAGAGCACTTGCTGCTCTTCCAATGAACTCATGTTGGGTTCCCAGTACCCATGGCACTCACAGCCATCTGTAACTCCATTTCCAGGGCATCTGATTCCCTCTTCTGGCCTTCAGAGGCACCCGGCACACATGTAATACATAGACCATCAGGTAAAACATTCACGCAAAAAAATAAAAAATAAATTGTAAGTACAACCTGATCCTTACCAGAGGGCAAGGTGCCAAGGACTTCATGCATGTCTTTTTCAGTCTTTGGGGAAATGATTCTTTTGTGTGTGTGTGTGTGTGTGTGTGTGTGTGTGTGTGTGTGTTAGTGGCAGGGCATTAATTATACAAGAATATTTCAAGCTATGAAAATGTTGTACAAAAAATAAATTAGGAGATGTAATAAGGGGGAAAGCAGCTAGAGTGGAGAAACAGAACTGATGCTATTTTAAAAGCTGGAGGGGAGATAGATGGCCGGGGAGAGCTCAATGATTCAAGTGAGATTTCCAGTGTGAGAAGAAACAAGGACGACCCCCCGAACCCACATGCACTGACAAGACAAGAAGCAGCATTCCAGGCGGAGAGAAGGGTGAGGGCGAAGCCCCTGGGACAGTAATGGAAGGAAGGAAGAAGAGAGTGACAGATGAGTCTCTAAGGAAGGCAAGCGTCCCCAACCTCAGAATCACATCCGGGGCAGGAGCGGCGACTTTTAAACTCATTGCATAGCCCTCCAAATTCCAGCAATCCCTGCGCAGTGCATAGCTGGCACAGCAGCTACTTCTTAATGGCTACCAAATTCAGGGACTCCCCAGACAGTTTGGTCTGCCAGTCTGGGGCTGCTACTGAGCGTCTGTCTGGACTAGGTGATCCAGGCTCCTGGCATCTTGCTCAGTGAGTTGAGTTGGCAAAGGGTCAATGAATTTTATTCAGAGGCAATAGGAAAGTGCAGACCAGATATGCTGCTGAAAAGACAGCAGGGGGCTCTAAGAGTAGGATTTCCTCAGGAGCCCTGGGTTACTGTCTGGGGAGTTTCTTCATGGATCCAAAAGGAGTTGGAATTGATTACTAAGGGGTGATGTATGGGTGGTTTCCTGTTTTGACTGACAGGCCTACATTACATCAGTCTTCCCATGATGCATCTGATTTAGCCATACTCCTGCCCAGTCACCACAGGTATGGATAGAAGAGTTTCCTCAAAGTTCATCTTGAGGACAGAGATTGCATTTCAGCACCTGCAATCCAAAATCAGTCCAGGCTGGGTCAGCCCCCTGATACTAGCTCGCCAATAGTCCGGGATGGGTCAGCCCCCTGACACTAGCTCTCCAATACGTCCCAAAACATTTTAAAATGAAAAGTAAATTACCCAAAGTGTTGTTGCTAGCAGTTTTTTAAGGCGCTATAGGTCAAACAATGCAGGTGAAGTATCAAGTTGCTAAGTAGTTTCTAGACAGAGGTATGTTTGCAGCTCAGCCAGATGAAACCCTAGATTGCTAAGCTTTCTCTAGGCTTGCCTACCTCACAGTGAAATCAAACACGTCTTCCCAAATTCTCCAGTGATTCCATCGTGCAGAAAGGGCGGTGAACGATGAGGCTACACAAATGTCGGTAGAGTAGAATTTTTGTAAGTAGAAGCAAGCACAATGGAGGAATCTGATGGACGTGTATCTCCCTGGTTGCTTTAATCCCTTTGTTTTGGAGGGCCACTGTCCACACCTAGGCAACTTTCTCCCAAGAGAGTGGCTCTAGCAATGGGTGAAGGTTGTAGCTGTGTCCCATCACAAGTGCTTGGTGTGGGGTCCCTGGCCGGTGCCGGTCCTCCCCAGGGCTGGGTTGCTGCTCGCCTCCCTCTCCACTTTTGAACTGGCTGGCACCACCATTTGGCTTTTACCATGGGTAAATGAATACCTCTAATTGTTATCCATCCCACAAACTCTATAAAGGCAAGACATGTCCCCTCCTCCCCCCAGCCAGAGATAGCTTGCTAGCCTTTTAGGCCTTACGTCAGATATGGTCTCCCAAGTGATCTCCCTTCCTTCATCCTGAGATGCCTCCATAATTTCACAGGCAGAGCGGCTTTGACAGTAGAAACGATCGCCTTAGGATTCAGCTGCATGTACACATGACCCCCTTCCCCAGTGTGGAAACTCTCTGAGTTTGCTCCAGCGCTGTGGGATGGACTTTCTGTTTGCTGTGAATATGTGCTGCTCTCATTGGCTGATAAATACAGCTGCTTTGGCCTATGGCAAGGCAGGATAGAGCCAGGCGGAAAATCCAAGTAGAGGCACAGGAGAAAAAGGGTGGAGTCTAGGAGGCCAGCCAGCTTCCAAAGGAGCAAGACATGTAGAAAATGAGGTAATGCCATGGCCACGTGGCGATACTTAAGTTAATAGAAACGGGTTGATTTAAATGTAAGCGCTAGCTATTACGAAGCCTGAGCCATCAGTCAAACATGTATAATTAATACTAAGCCTCAGGAACTGGGGTGGGGGGAGGGTAGGGGAGAAATGTCCAGTTACACTCCAGTATTTGCTGAGTCATCTCACAGGTGTCCTTTAACTGCCTCTCTGTGACACATGCCACTCTAGACATCGGGACTACAACAATGATGAGACGCGAACCTGTTTCTGTGCAGCAAGAACAGCACGGAGGGGCGTAACCCTGCAGCGTACGCACGTGGAAGGTAGTAGGATGGGAAGATGAGGGAGGCCACTGGGCCTGTGGTCCTCGACCTACCTAACGCTGTGACCCTTTAACACAGTTCCTCGCGTTGCGGTGGCCTGCCCCTCCCCAACTATAACACTGTTTTTGTTGCTACTTCATAACTATAATTTTGCTATTGTTATGGATTTTTCTGCCAATATAGATTATATTTCCCAGCATTTTCTATAAATAACATCATCTGGTAAGTGATCGTTCATGTCTGATGTCTTCCACTCAGTAGAACCATTCAGAGATTTGGTGTGTTGACCCAGGTGTCATCGGTTCATTCCTACCTGTCCCCGAGTAATATTCCCCTGCATGGATATGCTGGTTTGTTTATCTGTTTTCCTGTTGACGAACATTTGGATTGTCTTAAAGATCATGCATGCATATGTTGAAAGTAGCATTGGAAGAGTTTGCAGGTGGGTGAACCATGAATGATATATTGGCAAAAGACTCAGGGGAAACCCCAAATTTTGTAGCATAAGTAACGGAGACAGGGAGTTACCAGATGCAGAGATGAGAACACTGTAGGGCAGAGCAGGAGACCTCACGCTCAGTACACTGTCCAGTACAAGGAGGAAGGTGGCTCACAGACATTCTCGGGTGGAAAGATGAGGGCAGGGAGGACGAGTGGGAGAGGGCTGAGTTCAGTGTGGGATGCTCGTGATTGCCAGCCTGAGCTGAAAGCCCAGCATCCCCGCCCCGCAGCTCAGGTGAGATGGGTGCTGTGTGGGCACAAAGGCGGTAGAAGGAAGATTCGATTAGAGTAGGAGCCCTTGTTCTCAAAGACCCCCGTAGAAGGAGTCTTTCTCCCCAGCATGGGAGCTGAATGCACATCCATCTCCTTTGGTTTTGAACAATATGCTTCTAAATTACTCTCTGCCTGGCAGATCGACTTGAGGCCTGTGAGTCTCTTAAGAAGTTTCGCTCATCCCCATCCACTGTGTACTTCCCAAGAGCTTCAACTTGAAGTATGAATAAGTGATGTTTCACCTGGGCCAAGCCCTAAGATGAACTGTTATAACACACACACACACACACACACACACACACACACACACACACACACACACACACACACACACACAGATTTTCTTTTTTTCTTTTTTGCAGAGCCAAAAAAATTACAAAAGAATACGAATGTGTAGTTAATTAACACAATGACAGGATTCTCAGCCTCACCCTTGCGCAAACAAAATGGAGACTGCAGAGTCTGGAGAGGGCATCCACCTCTTCCCGTCAAACTGGCACACTTAGAAAATGAAAATAGAGCCTGGTGATGGTGACCCACACCTTTAATCCCAGCACTCGGGAGGCAGAGGCAGGTGGATCTCTGTGAGTTCGAGGCCAGCCTGGTCTACAGAGCGAGTTCCAGGACAGCTCCAAAACAATACAGAGAAACCCTGTCTCAAAAAAAAAAAAAAAAAAGTAAAAGAAAGAAAATGACAATAAGCTAACTCCGAGGAGAGTGCAAGGACACAGGCAGAGGGCAGAGGGAGCAGAGGGAGAGCAGATGAGGGCAGCGGTTCTGAAGGAGACGTAAGACACGCTCATAGTCTTCAATCCCCAAACTCTACTACATCCATGAGTTTGTCCTGAGCAAATGGCTGTGGATATCTGTAGCGATATTCATCCTATCATTATCTATAATAGGAAATGCCAGCAACCACCTTAACATGCAATAAATTATGACAGTGTCTATCAACACAAGAAAAGATAAACACACAATAAATTATATGGCAAAGATAATGAATGGCCCGGCACTACCCGCAAAAACACGGCGATCAAATTTGATGCCAGAAGAGAGAATGGTAAGAGCGGAAATAAAATAGAATTACTCACAGCGAGTTTGAAGGCAGATGAGCTTGAACCCTACTTGTAAGAATGCAAACACAGCCTTCATGTCTACGCTGAAGGAAAACCATAAAGAGACGTTAACAGTAGACAACTTGGTAGCTTTTACCACATGGAAGGGTCAGAGGTCAATGTCAAGTCTCTTTCTGTATTGCTATGCACGTTCTGAGTCTCTCATTGACCCCGAAGGTTGTTGTGAGGACTCCTTCTGCCCTGACCTCACTGCGGTTTCAGCCACGGCTGGCATTTTCATGGGTGCTGGGGAACTGAACGCAGGTCATGATAGTCCTTGACTCACTGAGAAGTGGTCTCTCTGGGCTCCGATGTTTGTCTCTGTACTGTTTCCCTCTGCTGTGGTCCTTTCATTACTAACGCTGTTACTAAGGAAGATGCAAGATCAGGATGAAGAGGTCATTGCGCACTTACACAGTGTGGTGGTTAACTTCAAGTTTTCGGCTTGATACATCTTAAACTCAGCCGGGGAGAGAGTCTCAGTGGGAGGTTGCCTACGTTGGGATGGCCTATGGACACGTTTGTGTGGGTTATCTTGATTAGGTTGACTGATAGGGGAGGATTCAGCCCAGAGCGGGTGGCAGCATTCCCGAGGCAGGAGGATCACAGAGCTGAGCGCCAGCAACTGAGCATGGATGTGTTCATTTCTCTCTGTTCTTGAATGAGGATGTGGTGTGAACATCTGTTTGAAGCCTCAGCCTTGGTTTCTTCACAGTGACGGATGGTGATCCGGAAACGTGTACTGGAATAAACACCTCCCTCCTCTGGGCTGCTTGCTTTCTCTCTCGGTGTTTGATCCCAACAACAGAAATGAAATGAGAGCATATAGGAACATCTCTGAATCTGCTGTAAGACAGGCAGAGAGATGATGGAAATAATTTGACTCATTGCTCTGCTGTGTACACTAATTAGTTACATACAGTGTGCTTGGGTTGGGAGCAGTGATGGTAGAGGTATATGAGGTACCTGGTGAGTGAGTCTATTGCCATGTGAGATACTGACATGTCTACCTGCTTCCCCTCCTCTCCTAGATCATGAGGTCTAGCTGTCTGGTTTTACAAAATCCACAGTGTAAGGGAAGGCATCAGGACTGCAGTGAACTGGACTAGTCTGTGGGGACCAGAGGAGAGCTTGAAGCCACGTGGGAAAGAGGAAATTGTGGTATTTCCTCCGTGTGCTTTCTCAGAGAAACATATTTACAGAATGACATCGCCCATGACAGCTATGTGTGTGGATGCATCCAGCACCCAGAGGGGGACAGCCCTTGGGCAAACTGGCCAAGCCAATAAGGTGAGAACATAGTCTAAGAAGCCTTCTTAAGAGCACTCCATTTCAGGAGCTACAGGTTCACGAGTGGCTTTTACTAATTAAAATAAGGGTTATTTATCTCATCATTTACAATCTATTTAGGACTCTTAACAAGCTAATGTCCTGGTTTAGAGATGAAAGCAGTCTCAAGGACCTGGATGTTAGAGTCCCGGCCCTCAACCTAGCTATTTTCACCAAAGCTAGCCAGCTAGTAGATCCACCATTCTTTGTCTCCAGTTCTGGGGTTGCAGGTCAATACCCTGTAGTTTGATTTTATGTGGGTGCTGGGAATCAGAACTGGGGTCCTCAGGCTTGCAAGGCACTGAATCATTCCCCCAGTTGCATGCCTTCAGACTTCTGTGGCCTTTTAAGTAGAAATACGTGCTAAGTGGCCTCTAGATTGTAGCTGTCCAAGGTACTGAAACACAATCACCAACAAGCAAACCTTGTCCCCAAGGAATGGAAACCCAGCATAGGAGCCTTGTGTTCTGTGCAAATTGCTAGGATAGAATTCACAGGAAAGGGCCTTGCAGATCCAAACCCCAGAACTGTCAGACCACGTGGAAAATGAGGTTCTTAGGAGAAACAGATGTTCTGCCCCCCATGTTGTGGGGAGGGGAGGGCACATTTGAGACTCAAGAGTCCTCGACCACGACTGGGTAACTGATTGCTTCTGTGGTAACATGCAGGACTCTCTGTGGTCACAATGATCATTCAAGGAAAGCTCTGGATTATTGCTTTCGATTTACAGATTAAGAACGAAGACCTCAGAGAGGACCAGATGGAGCCAGCAAGGACAGGGAAGGCCCAGGTTTGTAGACCAGCTGACTGCTTCAGTTAGCAAGGCAGGGCCAGGGTGTGCAGATGATCTGACTGTGTCAGTGTGTGGTTCTGGTCACTGCTGAATCCTTCCCTTCTATCCCTGTCACTGGAGGGTTTAGAGAAAATGGTAAAAAGATGGTCAGAAAATCACAAGTAGAGGTGGGGGTGGTTTGTGATGCTCATTTATACATAATCTGAAGAAGCTGTGCCATTCTACTCTGAACATGAGGATAGGGCAGCGGGGCTCAGTGGGGCAGAAGACCTCAGCTGCAATTTCCATGTTAGCCAGTCCTGGTCCCTCACTCCAGCCTCCAGACTGCTCCTGGATCTGGGAAGGCGCTTTCCTCCTCCCAGGTATTTGTGGGAGCCTCTTCAGCTGGCATCCCACACTACTGGCAATGTGGAGGCAAACGCCAGGGTTGACATCAGCTTTAATTAGATGGCTCCATCCAGATCTCCATCTAGAGTCCAGGCTGCAGGTGGAAATGAGATGGGAATCCCAAATCACTCTGTCATTTAGTGCTTTCCTGGGGGTGAGGGGTGGTGACAGGGCCTGGCTATGGGCTGAGGGAACTGGGTGAGCTGTAGAAGAGGGTGACAGTGTCTCAGTATGGCCTCTTCTTCTCAGACAACAGCGGAGATGCACATTTATGGACTGGGCTTCAGTTCCCAGGTAGGGTCCGCTCTGAGCTTGGTGGAGTGGGTTCGCCTGGGGTTGAGATGATTAAGGCAGACTTTGTGGTCATCTGAGACCTTTCTTTTCTTTTACATGAAATAGATGTGAAAATGGACAGAGCTGGTCCTGACATAGCACAGCCCTAGGAGGTAGGTGTGTCTATTTTACCAAATTTATAGCTGAGGAAACGGTGACACATAGTAATAGGTTATATGGAGATGAGACGGTGTGTGGATCACACATGATGGCACAGGGAAAAATGAATCATAGCCGTCTATTGAGCACATGTTATATCAGTGTGTTTTCCTTTAAAGACTTTGGTCTCACAACTACCACCCCCACCCTTCTAAAGACAAGGCCTTGCTATGCTTCTCAGGCTGACCTTGAACTCACAGCCCTTCCATCTCAGCCTTCCAAATTCTGGGACTGTAGGTGTGCCAGCATGCTTGCTGTCAGCACATTTTAGAGGTGGGGGTCACACGAGGACCTGGACTCTGCAGTGTGCCCATGATACCGCAGAAGCTGTGATCTGTCTCCGGGTGTGGCCTAGGTGACATGTATTCACTGCCATCACAAGAAGTGCGTGTGTGGGGGGGTCCATTTTCTGATGAATCATGAATGACTCCTGTGTGGATACTAATTCTACTCTGTCGTGGTCTAGAGTAGATCCATAAAAGTGTACATGTTTAGAGTCTGTTAGAGGTAATCCCTCGTTGTGTGTGGCTTTCCGCGGGTGGCGTGCCTGGATTGCACAAAAGATAAAGGAGGGGCAAGGGCTGGAGCTCAGCGGTGAATTCTGCCTGCTGTTCTATTTGCAGGGCCATGGTAACTCCACCTCCATTGCATATAAGATTCTCTTCTGGCCTCCATGGACACATGCACACATGTGCACACTCAGACATAGACACGTTCCATACATAAAAAATAAAACATTTTTGATGGAAAAATTCAACCCTCCAAATCAATAGACAATTGTGTCTTCTTTTCTTCTCCTGTTTCTATGGTGAAATGCCCCACCCTGACAATAGCAAGTTAAGGGAGAAAAGGTTGTTTCTGGATCATGGTTCGAGGTTACAGTCTCTCAGACCCAGAAGTCAAGGCACCAGGAGCCTGAAGCATCTGGCCACGTGACATCAACATCCAGAAGAAAATCCAGCAAGCATGCATGCTAGTCCTCCGCCTGCCTCCTCCCTTCAATGCAGTTCAGGGTATCTTAATCATGGAATGATCCAAGCTACAATTAAAGTGAGTCTTCCCCATCCCATAAATTAACATAACCAAGATACTCCCCCAAACACACACACACACACACACACATAGAGACAGAGACAGAGAGACAGAGAGAGAGGGAGGGACAGAGGGAGAGGGAGAGAGTGAGGGAGGGAGAGAGAGAGACAGAGAGGGAGGGAGGGAGGGAGAGAGAGAGAGGGAGAGGGAGAGAGAGGGGGAGAGAGACAGTGAGACAGAGAGAATGAGGGAGGGGGAGAGAGAGAGAGGGAGGGAGAGGGAAAGAGAGAGAGAGGGAGAGAGAGACAGTGAGACAGAGAGAAGGAGAGAGAGACAGTGAGACAGAGAGAGGGAGGGAGGGAGAGGGAGAGAGAGAGGGAGAAAGAGGGGGAGAGGGAGGGCTATCGCCAAGATGGTCCTAGACTCTATCAAGTAAACAACCAGCACTATCACACTTGGGAAAGTGAAAAGTGCTATAAAGGTTTATGAAAATGCTGGTGACGGTAATACTGTTATGCTATCCCTGTTACCAATGGCAGACCATTATGAACATGTGTTGATACCTTGGTGCATGTGTGCAAGGGTCTACAGGGGACGGCACCTGAGAAAGGGCAGTGTCCAGCTTCCGTTCATGGTCAGCCCAATGGCTGAGAGGCAGAGCACAGCCAGAACGAACAAACGGGACTCAAGCTGCTGTTGGCTGATAGACTTTCAGCCATCCACCGCACTCTGTAAGGAATGACAGTGTGGCAGAATTCCTCTAGTCTATGACATCAGATGCCGGGGGGAGGGGTTGGGGATTTCCCTTCAGTGTGGCAGCAGCTGAGCTAGGTACTCACCGAGCTCGGTGCCTGGGCACAAACTGTGATAGGCTAATGAAAGAGTGTTCCGGGAATAAGCCGTTCTCCGATGGTGTATGGAAACCAGCCTGTTATCATCAAGAGTAAGGAGCGAAGCGGCCATGCACCGCGGCGGTGAGGGGTAGCTAACCCGAGTGCATCTGGTGCCATCCTGACTTCACCGTACCATCCATCGCATTGCATTCTGGGAACAAACATCTCCCATCTCCTTCAGCTGCTTAATTCACAGTACTGTTTCTGCCATGTTTTCTTCTGGTCTGTGATGCCCAAAAACCTCCCTCAAACACCAGTCCCTCACCACCCCCTCCCAGTTCCTCTCTGAAGACTCAACCATTTATTATTATTATTATTATTATTATTATTATTATTATTATTATTATTATTATCTCCCAGAAGTTTCTTCAGGAGCACCCTGGGTGTCTTGACTCTTACGATCTGAGCAGGGGATTCTGGCAGCCTCCATTTTTCAGACTATCTTCCAGTTGGCTTATGAGTGCTCAATCCAGGTGACAGTGACTGTCGGTGGACCCATTCGTTCAGCAATGGTGTATAGAGTCCCCCTACTCTTTGCCAGAGTCACACTAAGCACTGGTGACCCCGGGGAACCAAAGCAGACAGCACTCCTGTCCTCCTGGGGTACAGAGGGGAGCTGGGGACAATGGGAAAGGTACCCGAAGGGTAGGAATACAGAAGGCCCAATGACTCCACGGCTATAATAGGAAACAGGGTGTTACGGTTGCAGTGGGTGCCCAGCAGGCTCTCACCAGCTAGAAGGCAGTGGGATGACTGGAATTTAGTCATCAGCAGGGAAGAGTTAGTAGAGCTGGGCCTTGTGGCACAGTCTTGCCATCTCCCAAGCAGGAAGCTGAGGCAGGAGGATTGTAAATTTAATACCAGCCAGTCAACTTTATGAGACCCTTTCTCAAAATAAAATGTGGGTTAAGCGAGACTGTGGAGAGGTTCATTAGGTAAGGAGTTTCATGTCCAAGTATGAGACAGGCACTCTGATTCCCAGAACCCATGTTAAGAGCTGGTTTAGTGGGGTGGGCTACCTGTAACCCTAGCACTCAGGACACCAAGACCAGGGATCCCCAGAGCAAGCTGGCTACCTAGACTAGAAGAATCGTCAAGTGCTGGGTTCAAGGAAGGCACCCAGTGTCAACATCTGGTCTCCACACACGCATGTGCCTACACACATGTCAACACGCAAACACACACAGACACGTGCACCCCACAAAAATATTCACACAGAGGGAGGAGTGAGATATACACCAATGGTAAGATGCTCGTCTGGCATGTACAAGGTCCTAACTTTCCCCTGTAACAATAAAAAGTAAATTCAGAAAACTGAGGCAGCACTGAGATCTCGGTGGGGAGGTGGGGTGGAGGATGAATACTTCCAGGAGGACTGAAGGACAGACAAGGCAGCAGGTGGGCGGAAGCATTTTGATCAAGGCAAAGAAGGCCACTGAGTCCGGAAGGTTGGAGCAGGAGTGAGATTACCCAACCGTGAGCTGAGAGATGAACCTGCACATGGCGGGAAGCCAGCAGCCGAAAGTGCTACAGTCTGAATTTACCACCTTTCAAAAGCATCACAGGGCCTCCCCCCCCCACCCCCAATGCCTGCGGATAAGGCGTCACCATGAAAATGAAGAGTTCTGTCCTAGAATCCTCGGGGAAAAGACTCCCCAGGAATTGGGCTGTCTGCACTCCTGCCCCCTCCTTTGACCTCTTGCCCAGCAGGAGAACCAATTCCCTTCCAAGATGGACGACTGTAGAATCTTAGGTTTGCAAAGAAGGGATCAGTCCATGCATACCCTCCTCTGGTTCTTCACATCTCCTACACCCCAGGCAGCAACATTATCAGGGGCTTGTTGCATAGCAGCACCCAAGGGACAGACACTGGAGGACCCCGTGAGCAAGGGTGTGCTGGGCTGGACAAAGCTTGGCGTGGCCTTGGTGCGGGCAGCAGTGTTTCATGAGGCTGTCCAGCGTCCTGGCCTCTCTCTTCCAGTTCAGGTGGGACCCGTCCCAGTCCTGGTTCTAAGACCAAGATGGCCCCAGAGTAGCCAACCAGGTGTTCACATTGTGACCCTGGTCTCACTGATGCACATGGATAGGACTCACTAAGAACCGAGAGTCTGAAGTTTGAGGAAATGTCACGAAGAGAGAGAATACTTCCTTCCCCTCCTCCAGGGGTCACTGGAGAAATCCAGTGTTGATGGTCTTCTTACACAAGAGACATGAAGATGGGGAGCAGTGGTAAGACGGAGGGCGGGAAAGAGCAGAGGTGAGGCTCCCGGGAATGTAAGCCGAACCTGTGAACCCAGGTGAAGTGACCAGGATTTTAGATTATGAGCACATAATGGTTTTATGTGCCCCTCCCAGCTGAAGTCAGTAAGACTGTCAATCACCCAGGGGCTTCTGCTTCCAGAGGGGCCAGAACTCTGCATTTCCCACCTGTGGCCATGGCTGTGGAGTTGAGGATGCCTTTGACTTGACAGATGATGTCAGGAGACCCCCCAGGGAGCATCCCTGTGTGTGTGTGTGGGGGGGGTATTCTCCTGGGCAACCTCATTTCATTTTATCAAAACCATAAGACACAATTGTGAAAAGTTACACCATTTGGCACCAGAGGCCCTAAGTCCCCTTGAACATTACAGCTGAATCCCCCAGTTGGCCTGAACCTCAGAATTATGGAACCTTTTCAAAACACAGTCCTTGGAAGAGGTCAGCTCGGAAGTGAGCTGGGATATTTTTTGAAAGGTCCTCAAATAATTGCAAAGTAACAGACTCCAGTTCTGGCTGGTTTGAGAGGAATTTCTGCTTGAAATGTCACTTCCTTTCCAAAGAAGACCTGAGAAATTTCTTTCCCTTCTTCCCATCTTAAATTGTCATGTTCTTGACACCAAGCCCAACTTCTGCCCCAATGCAAGAGCTTCTTCCTACTTGCTGGCTCTAAATGAATTGGGCTATGATGGTAGCTCGACGCATGCACACTCTCAGGGAAAGGAAGGAGGTAAGATCCATTTAGGAACTCTTAGGTTTGGGCATTTACCCAGACACTTGCAGTAAGGGCCTGCCTACATTTCACGGCTCCAAAATAATGGGTGCGCTCTCAGCAGTGGGCAGTGTAATGTACAATTCAAATTACTCAGGGGACCTATAAAAACCCTTGCCAGTGTGTGTACCACATCAGCAGAGTCTGGGAGGATGGGGAGGCGGACTGTGCTGAAGGTGGCAGGAACTCCTGGCCGCGGGAAGTCAACTGGAAGTTATCACCTGCTCACAGAGGCCAGCCTCCCCAGGCTCATTCTGCACATCAGCGCGGACGTCAGTCTCCCAGGCTCTCCTCTCCCGCTCTTCTTTCTGGCCTGGCCTAGTTTCTTCTGTCTTCGTCTTATTTCCTAGGGCCTTAGGGTTCCCTTTACAAGACCGACCTCACCTCCACCCCTCTCTAACAGAACCTGCAGGCACACTCTTACCGAGGCGTACCCTCTCACCATCTGAATACAGGTCTGGGGGCGGTCAGTGAGTAAAGCGATGGACACATAAACACAAGGACACCTATAACCCCAACACTCCTGATGACAGAGACAGGAAGATCCCTAGGGCTTTCTGGCTAGTCAGTCTAGACAAACTGGTGAGCTCCAGGTTCGGTAAAAGAGCCTGTCTCAAAACACAAGGTGGACAGTGACTGAAGAAGACACTGACATATGCTTCTGGCCTCTGCATACACATATGTGTGCAAGCGTATGTATGTATGCACACACACACACACACACACACACACACACACACACACACACACCACAAAAGAATAGTGTCCCAGACAACCTTCCTCTCAAACAAATGTTCAATGACGAGGCCACAATCCCCAGCCCCACTGGAGCTCAAGTTCTCTCTGTCTCTCTGTGTGTCTCTCTGTGCCCCCCTCTCTCTCTCTCTCTCTCTCTCTCTCTCTCTCTCTCTCTCTCTCTCTCTCTCTCTCTCACACACACACACACACACACACACTTTCTCATGTAGTCCCATGGCTTTCAAGAGCATCTGCATATTAAAGGTTACAAACTGTCTTCAGTTTCAACCCCTCCTCTGCCCTTGGCACGCATATCTCACCATATGGCTCAGCTCCCCCCTTGGACTCTGTGCTGATTTGAATGAATGTGGCCCCCACATGCTCACAGGGAGTGGCGTCATTTGAAAGGATTCGGATGTGCGGCCTTGGCACTTGGAAGAGGTGTGTCACTGAGCGAGAGCTTTGAGGTTTCAGAAGCTCCAGTCAGACCCCATGTCACTCTCTCTTCCTGCTGCCTGCCAATCCAAAAATACAACCCTCAAGTTCCTTCCCCAGCACACGGCTGCCTACATGCCTCCGTGATGACATTGGACTAAATCTCTGCAACAGTAAGCCAGGCTGAATTAAATGTTTTCCCTTATAAGAGCTGCCGCCGTCATGGTTTCTCTTCACATCAATAAAGCCCCAAGACAGACTCCAACAGAGATCTTAAACTTAAAACCAAACGTCTAGTTTCCCTCACTCTCCTCCCACAATCCCCCCATCTCCACCGAGGGACCTCTTGTCCCTTCCTCACCCCCCAGAGCCCCAGCTCAACCCTTAAGTTCTACCCTTAGCTCTGCTCCCTGCTCACCCACCCCTTCATCACTACTGTAACCCAGGCCACCGTTCTCTCTCTCACCACATAATTCTACTACCCTCCAATCCTGACAGCTGGCAGAGGTCTCCATACCGAGGGAGAAGAGAGCCTTCTGCTTGCAATCGTCTCAAAACTCACCATCATCAGCCATCCCAACACCTCTCTGTGCCTTCAAGAGCCTATAGAAACTAATCCCGGGCTCTGTTTAACCACCTGAGCCTATGCTCTCCCTGGTCAAAGTACTGGGTGTTGATGTCCCATGAGCAACCTGCAGCCTACTGTTGAACTTGACGCTGGTCCACCTTTGACTCAGATATTCACCCAGGACATTGCTGCCCGCTTCAGAGCCTCTCGTGTAACCTCCTCAAGAACATCTATAGCGGTGTCATACAAAATGTATGTTTTCTCTCATATTGGGAATCTAGGTTTATATCTATAGCTATAGATAGACGTGAGTGGGGGGGGAGGAAAATAAAGAGAAGTGGACGGAGAGCGAGCTATGAGAGAAAGTGCAGATGTCACAGGTTTTATCATGTGTGGACCACAGACTCAAGTTTTGTACTTGTGTGTGTGTTTATGTGTGCGTGTATTCCTGTGCATACATATATGGCATATATATGATATACACATCTAAATATACGGCACATGTGTTTATATACATATAGTATGCATACATGCATATGTATGCACATATACTTACATATGTGATATACACCTGTATCATGTATTTGTCATATATGTGTATATCATATATCCTATGTAGATATATGTATATGGAGGGGAGAATGGGACAGGGAAGTTTGATGGAGGTCAAATATGAACAAAGCACAGTAACACATATGTAACATGTCATAAAGAGTCCATCACCTTTTGCACTCACTAGGAAACGCAAACCGTTGTGGAAGCTGAAAACAACAGTGCCTGGCCATTGTTCTCACTGTCTGCAGACATCATCTTATCCTTCTGCACGATGTCCTTACATTTATTTCCCAACAGCGATGCATCCATCCTCAGTTTTGCTTATTGATACTCTGCCTCTGCCCAGTGCATGTAGGCTTCAGGCAGCCTTGGAGCCACGCATTCCCTTATGCTTTAAGCCCCGTCTGAAGTGCAGCAGACACTCGATCCGGTTGTTAAATAAATGGACGGATTGTGTGCCCCTGATCAGTTCAGTCACATATTAATCTGAATTATAAAAACTGTGCTCTCTCCACTAGCGTAGCCTTCATGAGCCTGGCATCTTGCTGTTCAACAAATAATTTCAACAAGCGCCCGTCATCATAAGTCTTGTTAAGGAAATAATGATCCATTTACATCAGGGAAGTCTATACATGCTTGGTCCATTTTCAGTACAAAGCCGTAATGTTTATGGGAAGGAACACAGGGATAGACCCCGAAATGAAAATGAGATAATTTTTTGAGTTGTAAAATGGTGACTGAAGTTTCTCTTCTTCTTTAACTAGATTGTACATCCTTGTCTGACTGAGGCAAAAATAAATAAATAAATAAATAAATAAATAAATAAATAAATAATAATAAATAAATCCATTAGTTTTACAATGAAAATTGAATAGGAAGGAAAGTAACACCCTCTTAGAGGTAAACAAACAACCACAGCCCCAAGTACCTAGTACTTTGAGTGATGTGGCCTCAGTCCTTAGATTGCTCAACCCTTAAATTGCAGACACACCCATGAACCACAGGAGCATCTTCATAGCTGGCAGGGCTCAGGAATCAATGTTCCACTTCAGGTCCTCGCAAACAGCAATGGCAGCCAGACCTGGGGATTGGTGCGCATCCATGAGTACAGTGGAGCCCGCTCCTCCTCAGTCAAGATATCTGCAGCTCACCATTCATCCCTCAGGGTGTCGGTGAGTCCTGGAAACGTGGACCCTGCAGCGAAGCCAGTGGAGGGACTGTGTTACCATGGCCTACATGACCAACCACAGTTTACATGCAAGACCTAATGTCCCGGGACATCGTTCTAGAGTGCCTACCCCAGCAAGAGCTAAAAGCAGGAGATGGAACAGAATGTAAGCCCCTCCCCCGCTCCAGTCACAGCCTATCAGCTCTTCCTGCAACCTACTCAAGCACCTCTAACAAACTCATTCATGCCTCTGGCAAGACAGGCTTCACTTACATCCTGGCCGAGTTCCCTTAAAAAGTGAAAGTGCTTCTGGGAATCTGTGACAATTTTTTTTGCCCAAATCTGAGCTGAATGATGCAGACCCAGGCTTCCAGCAGATAGAGGAGCAGGCTCATTAACCCCGCCTAATGTCTCATACCACAGGCTCGGGGGAGAAGGCTCATTGGGCAGCCATCAAATGAGACCTCCACTAGCCTCCTTCCACCTCCACGGCCTCAGTTTCCCCATCTGTAAACCCAGGAACTTAACCGGGAAAGCAGAGTGTCCTACATTTCACATATATCCTTTAGTGCTACGCTGTTCTTTGAAATTTAAAAAGAAACTCATGCAGACTTTGATCATATAAGTAGTGGGAGTCCCAGGCTCCTCCCCCTCATTTGGGGGAATCTCTGGGGGCTAAGAAGGGGGCTTCTATTTCTCCAGTTTGGGGTATTTGACTTGTTAGATGGTTTAGGTTGTGGACCATCAGATCAGTATCTGGCACACTCTTTTCTTTCCCCATAGTGTGCCTTCTTATTTAGGCCCCTACCCCTCACCCCTCACTCCCCAAAATACCACCAACAGGAGTCTCACTCTGTGAAACAGACTTTTATTGTCAGTGTGAGTCTACAAATTGCACCCTGCAGTAAAGCCATGTACTTAAAGTTAGAAGTGAAGAGTCCTGGGCTCTGACCTCTTTACCCATTTCTCCCACCAAGAATCTCCCCCGCCAGCTCCCCTATCCCTCAAGCTTCTTCTTCCTCCTCTCTTGCTGATCCACACCTTGATTCTTATGAATTATGTAGAGCAGCCCGCCTTCCACTGTATTTGGCTATTTTAATGGATTATATTCTTTGACTCCACATTTTAACACCACAAACAGCCCATAAAATATATTTAAGGCAAGGACATTTTTTTCTTTTTAATTTAAATTAGAAACAATCTTCTTTTACATGTCAATCCCCGCTCCCTCCCCTCCTCCCCTGACCTCCACCATCCCCCTATCCTATTCCTTTTCTGCTCCCCAGAGAGGGTGAGGCCTTCCATGGGGGATTTTCAAAGTCTGTCATATCATTTGGAGCAGGGCCTAGGCCCTCCCCCATGTGTCTAGGCTGAGAGAGTATTCCTCTACGTGGAATGGACTCCCAAAGTCCTTTTGTATACTAGGAATAAGTACTGAACCACTACCAGAGGCCCCATAGATTGCCCAGTCCTCCTAACTGACACCCACGTTCAGGGGGTCTGGATTGGTCCTATGCTGGTTTCCCAGCTATCAGTCTGAGGTCCACGACCTTGTTCAGGTCAACTGTTTCTGTGGGTTTCTCCAGCCTGGTATTGATTCCTTGGCTCATCACTCCTCCCTCTCTGCAACTGGATTCAGCTCAGTGTTTAGCTGTGGATGTCTGCTTCTGCTTCCATCGCTACTGGATGAAGGTTCTAGGATGGCATATCAGCTATCAATCTCATTATCAGGGAAGGGCATTTAAGGTAGCCTCTCCACTATTGCTTACATTGTAGATCTTTGGATATTTCCCTAGTGACAGATTTCTCGTTAAACCTATATCAGCTCCCTCTATTATGGTATCTCTTTTCTTTCTCTCCTCTATTCTTCCCCCAACTCAATCTTCCTGCTCCCTCATGTCCTCCTCTCCCATCCTTTTCTTCCTTTCTCTTTCTCCTGATTCCCTCTCCCCTCCTGCTCCCAATTTGCACAGGAGATCTTGTCCATTTCCCCTTCTCCAGGGAACCATGTCTGTCTCTCTTAGGGCCTCCTTTGTTTCCTAGCTTCTCTGGTGGTATGGATTGCAGGCTGGTAATCCTTTGCTCTAAGTCTAAAGTCACATAGGAGTGAGTGCATACCATGTTTGTCTTTTTGTCACTGGGTTACCTCAAGATGTTTTCCTCTAGTTCCATCCCTTTGCCTGTGAATTTCAAGATTCCATTGGTTTTTCTTCCCATGGAGTAGTGCTCCATTGTGTAAATGCAACACATTTTCTCCATCCATTCTTGAGTTGAGTGGCATCTAGGTTGCTTCAAGATTCTGGCTATTACAAATATGCTGCTATGAACATAGTTGAACAGATATGCTTGTTGTATGAATGTGCATCTTTTGGGGATATGCCCAAGAGTGGGATTGCCAGGTCCTGAGGTAGGCTGATTCCATTTTCCTGGGGAACCGCCATACTGATTTCCAAAGTAGCTGTACAAGTTTGCACTCTACCAGCAGTGGAGGAGTGTTCCCCTTTCTCCACATCCTCTCCAGCATAAACTGTCATTGATGATTTTGATTTTAGCCATTCTGACAGGAGTAAGATGGTATCTCAGAGTTGTTTTGATCTGCGTTTCCCTGATGGCCAAGGATGTTGAACACTTTATTAAGTGTCTTTCAGGCATTTGAGATTCCTCTATTGAGAATTCTCCATTTAGTTCTGTATCCCATTTTTTAAATTGGATTATTCAGTATTTTGGCAACTAGCTTCTTGAGTTCTTTATATATTTTGGAAATCAATCCTCCATAAGATGTGGGTTGGTGAAGATCTTTTCCCATTCTGTGAGCTGCCATTTTCTCTTGTAGACTGTACTAGGCAAAGACAACTTTTAATAGGCCTTCTGATACCAGCTGTTAACAGCATTTTGGAACCCCTACTTATATAGCAGACATGGATCTCTACTTGTATGCCTGGAGCAGACATCACTAATCAATCACATCACTCATTGCCATGAATGGGGTATCATTCCCAGCAGATAGATGTAAGCAGACTCCCAATTGATAATAGTTGTCGTGATGAGGGTAATCGCTTTGCAATCTCAGACCCCTGGTAACATCAGACTCCACCATATTTTGATTTACTAAAATTATTATAAAAATTAACATCTCTTATAAATTCTAATGAGGGCACTATTAATCATTTGCATAGAGAAAGTCCACATGGGATTGGAGAGGTGGCTCGGGAGGTAAGGCGCTTGCTATGAAAGCCTGAGGATCAGGGTTCAGATTCCCAGGACCCACGTATGGCGGCCACCTGTAATCCCAGCCTGTGAATGCATAGACAGGGAATCCTCAGGGCGATTCAGTCATCCAGGCTCATTAAATGATGAGCATTGGGGTCAGCGGGAGATGCTGCCTCAGTGTGCTCAAGGTGAAGAGCAATCAAGAAAGACATCTGGCATCAACCTAAGGTATCCACACATTTGTGCACATGCATGAACACGCAAATGAACACATACATCCACCAATGCACCTGTAAACACACAGACATACTTGCATGCATATAAGTAAATACATATATGGAAATAAAAATAGGAAGAGTCCAGACTATCAGGACAGGATTTAGCCTTCACTCCAGCTCCTTCCCTACCCTTGGCTCTAACAGTCTGCCATGGATGCTAACATAACCCACGTTTGATCACACCCTTTAGATTAGGTCAGGGAAGGCGCTGGTTGTATAAGAATATCATGACTTCTTCACAATATGTTCTCCTCACCTTGACTTCCCCCTCAATGTTTAAGGGTCAGCTAGGGCGACTTTCTCCAAGCAGTCTGACATCCTCTGTCCTGAGTAAGCTGAGTCCCTCCCCCCTTTCATGTGAATGTAGAGTGTCATGCATGTTTCTTTATAACCTTTATCCTCACTTCATTATGTAACCTTTTCACCATCCCAACTAAAGTCCAGCCCTAGCAACAGATGTACCCGCATGCAGTAGATTAGTAAATGGTTTCTAAATGGTCGATTGCTGCCTGACTAATCAATAGTTGCTTTCTAGGGAGTTTGTGAGACCCAGACTTAGCAAACTTCCTGGCACATAGGAAGTGCTTCATAACAAACAGCAATAGAGGACTCTATGACCTCTACTTATATGACTACATTTAATCCTCATAAGAACATATGCGAAGATACCATGATTGTTCCCAGTGGGGAGATGAGGGTCCCGAGGCTCAGAGAAGTGATGAGAGCTGTTTAGTGCTAAGTGACAGCTTCAGTGGTCACATTGATCCTCTGCCCGTAAGCTATCATAGGAAGAGCATGGGGGACCATTAGTGTTGGGGCTTGAAGGTGAGGTTTTCCACCAGAGAGAAAGTCAGATATAACAGAGCCAGGGCTCAGAGCCTTGGAGTCTGCTCACCCCCAGTCCTTCTCAGGCCATTGCCAGTATCCACAGCTTTGGCAAAGGAAGACTTTCTCAGACACACACACACACACACACACACACACACACACACACACGCATTCACATACATACACACATACACACATACACACATATACACACATACACACATATATACACATTCACACATATACACACGTGCACACACATATGCATGCATTCATATACATACACACATATACACACATACACACATACACACATATATACACATTCACACATATACACACGTGCACACACATATGCATGCATTCACATACATACACACATATACACACATACACACACATACACACACACACATTCATATGCATTCACATACATACACACATATACATACATATACACACATGCATACACACATATACACACATACACACACATGCACACATGCACACACACACACATGCATTCACACACATACATTCACACACACACACACACACACACACACACACACACACACAACAAATGGGAGAAATGTTGCCTCTGTGGTGAAGGATGAGACAAAAATCTCACCAGTGAAGCATTTGGTATGTTGTTGGACTTAATAGGCAGTACCAAGGGAAAAAAATGAGGACAATTTTCCCTCTCGCTCTTTCTCTCCTCCCCCTTCCTTCTCTCTCTCACATACACATGTGCACAAATGCTCATGCTCAGGCGCACACGCACACACACACACACACACACACACACACACACACACATTCATAAATGTCCCTTTCAATTTTTACAAAGAATTTTAAGTGAGAACAAAAGATGGCTAAGGATTCCTGGGGCCGGGGAGATGGTTCAGTGGGGTAAGGCGCATGCCATGTGAACCTCAGAACGCGGGCTCGGATCCCTAAGATTTGCATAAAAGTTGGATGTAGCCAACCAATCCCAGTGTATCCCTAGAGGGATGCGGGAGACAAGCATTGGAGCTTCACTGGAGGCTGGTGAGCCAGCTAGCCTGGCGTTCACAGCAGCAGACAAAAGGCTGTCCCCAACAAGACAAAACTGAAGACCAACACCAGAGGTTCCCCTCTGGCCCCCATGCACGTGTAGTGGCAGGCATATGCCTGCATCTGCACACACAAGGATGCACACAGCACATACCACCCCCCCACACACACACACACTCGACAAATAAAAACAAGAGGAAAAAATGTATTTCTGTTGAGTGCATATATCTCGCGGGAGAAAAGAAATTTTCCCTATTGCCGGAAAACAAAGAGAAATTATTGGGTACAATTAATTGTTCAAAATGCCCAAGATTTGAAAGTAGAGTGAGTAAACAGATTCTGCTCGGGGTGCTGTGTTCATTAACTCAGAGAAAGGAACCATTTCCTACGCGTGATTAACTCGACATCGCCAGTGGTTTACACAGCAGATGATTAAAGAAGAATCCGTTACCCACAGACAGACTGCCTGGGCACCAGTGTACACAGGACAGTTCTGTCCATGTTCTTCTGAGATAGCTGTGATTAATGTCTTGACCTAGGAAGATGTTTATTTTGGCACAGTTTTCCCAGGGCCCTGAAAGGAGCAGTGGTCAAATGGCACTCAGGCAGTCACAGCACATCCCTGTCCTCCGTGACAGAGGTGTACCTTGTGTCAGGTTGCTTTGGTCTCCACTCTCTCTTGCTGCACCTTTAAGGGACTGGCCACATCTGGAATATAACACCAAGCATGAGCAGGCACAAGCTCAACCAAGAAAGTCCCCAGAACTAAAAGAGAGAGCCAACATCACACGCTGTGAGACAGATCTTTGGAGGCTTGTTCAGGATTTATTAGACATTTACCATGACGTTGCTAACTGAGCATGTCCTGGTCTCATCTCCTCACACTGGACAGAAAGTGCCTTCCTGCAGGACCAAATGATTTCCTTCAGCACTAGTTAGCAGGCAGAAATCTAGGCAAGTCCTCCATGCTGTTTCCTTCTGCAAAAGGCTAACAATACTGAAGGTACAAGAGTGGGAGCAAAATCTGAAATCAGTCCCAATCAGGAATAACAAAGACATAGCTCAGACAGAGCATTAGAGTGCAACTGGAAGACACTGCCTCCTGTAGGGCTGTACAGGTATTGCAAGCCAAATGTCTTGTTCCCAGTACAGCTACTTCACAGGGCTATAAACTTAAAGGATGGGGAACCAGACTATTAAAAAGAAGAAAAAGAAAAAGAAGGAGGAGGCGGAGGAGGGGGGAGGAGGAGGAGGAGAAGGAGAAGAAAAGAAGAAGAAGAAGAAGGAGGAGGAGGAGGAGGAGGAGGAGGAGGAGGAGGAGGAGGAGGAGGAAAAGAAGAAAGAGCATAGCATCTCTGCACTTCATGGTGCTTAATCAAATAGTTTTACATTGATTACCAAGAGTGTGGTTTTGTTGGGGAGATCATATTAATTCAGATGCACAAGAGTCAGGCTAGCAATGATGAAGGGGAAGGGAACTGAGCAATGAAAGGATCTGAAAATGTCAGGGCACCTCTCTGGGTCAGGGCTGATCTGTGATGGATTCTTCACGAGGACTCATAAACAGCATTTTCCATACAACTAAATCTATTTGATTACTAAAATGACTCCATACTGTGAAATGATACACTTCCTCTTTTTCTCTTGTGTGTTTAAATAGGTTTCTTTTATGAAACGATGGCATTGACAAGACCTCTTCCTTTCAAAGACATGTTGGCAAATTCAGAAGTCGGACAACTACTGTTCTCTATTGGAATGGTTCTCTATTGAAACACTTCTTTTATCTTTTCTTGGTGAATGTCACTGGTTCACAAACTGTCCAAATCAGGTGGCCAGTGCTATAAATGAGGAACAAGCAGAAAAAGTTCTATGCCAGCACGGCAAGGGGCATTCATCTTCTTCCTACTTGAGTGGAATCAGAAAAAGACTTCAATGGTGTTGACATTTGGGTTGAGGCTTTCAAGATGGGTGCTCTTTTATGCTCATAGAAATCAAGGCAAATTTGAGAGGTCATTTCAGGTGGAAGATGTGGCCAGAACAAAAGTACAGGGTGGGAAGAGAACCTTAAAGCCAGTCAGACACAGAACAGCAAAGACCTATATTAACCACAGCAGTGGATTCTAATCTGGGAGCCACTGCCTCCTAGAGGGATGTTTATGAATTACAAGGTAAATGCAGAGTCTGGTCCTAAAAATAGCTAGCTGCTTGTCAAAGGCATTGGGACTCTACTTATTCACCAGCATTCCTGAATTCAGAAATGCACTTAGCCAACTGATCATCTTTGAAGCAGTGACTGCTAATATGGGAATCAAGGGGACCAGAAATGTCAAGGAAAGAAGTCTCTATACACTCATTGCTAAAAGCTCTTCTGATAAAGCAGTTGTGTGCACCAACTGTATACAAGGCACAAATGAATTAAGAATAATTTATGGAGTAGTGTAAATGTTCTGTCTTGGAACAGAAGCATTATAGGGTAGGTTCTGGTGGAAGAGCAGGATTCTTGAAAGGTCAAGATCAGGTCAGGAACTTGGAGTTCTCCTAATTGACATTGGAGTGACACTTCTGTGAATTTGGGTGTTGACAACTCAAGCTTGTGGTTTTGTGTTGAAAATGTCATCACCCTCATTCAGCATCCCTCACCATGGCAATGGACCAGGTTGATTCAGCCTATCTTGATCATTAGCCAAATGCCTGTACACTAGATCTTGTGAATGTAAGCTGTTCTCACATATGACCCAGAGAGTGCCCTTAGTCGAATGGGACTCATCTCACTCAGATTCTTGTCTCTCTCCCAGTACAGCCTACATTCAACAACTAAGTGGTCTGATGCTAGCAAGGTTTGTCTGATTTCAACACAGGATGCTGTTTCATCATCCTTACTCCAGGACTCCTCATGGGGTCAGGCCATGATACACAGATCCATTCACTCCCTCCTCATGCCCTTTCCCACCCCCACTCCTCTGTTCTTTCCTTAATACATCAAGTTCATGAGAATTCTAGTGTCTGTAACATTCTTATCCCCTGGAGCCCAATCTGTAACACATCCTGGCATCCTATCGTGAAACCCAATAGTATCAGTAATATCAGTTAGTTCATAGGTGTAGCACAGATTCTAATTAGCCTTAATAATAAAAACTAAGAGTCAGATATTAAGGGACAAAAGCTGAAGGACTCTAGCCAGCCACTAGAGTTCTTACCTCTACAAAATCCTCAGACCCAAAGGGGGCCAGCTCCACCCGCCATATATTCCTCTCTCCACCCAACCTATCACTTCCTGTTTCCTCCTCCCTAGTGCTGGGATTAAAGGTCTGCGCCACCACTGCCTGGCCTCTGTGGTTAACTAGTGGTCAGCTCTGCACTCTGATCTCCAGGCAAGCTTTATTTGTTTGGGTACAAACAAGGTATCACGGCACACAAGTTTATAAGCTGTCTGTGTACCAGATAACTCTTTAAACACACTTCTTTTCATAGTACCTTATGGCTCCATGCCACTGTTCCCACTCCACAGATGCTCTGAGCGGTGAAGGCACGGGACATCCTTATCAAGTTTCTTCCATTTCTGATGGAGACGTAGACAACCCAAGGGTGCACCCCTCTTTCTACACAGTGACCCTTCCCTCCATTGCACACATTCCTTGGGCTCTTCATCCCTCCACAACCCCCCCACACTCCTAGCACCCACTTACCACCTAACTCCAACAGGATCAATTATGTGAGTTTCACAGCCCAGGACCTCCTAAGGCAGAAAATTCAATTTGTTCCCATCTGCTTTGGCTTTCTTTCAGAATTCCTTTTATAAGAAAATTGGCCATAAGCACTTTAGACCTCCCAAGACAGCTCCCTCTATGTTTCTGGCATCCTTAATAGGGCATCTGTGGCAGGAACACAGGGGTCTTACAGCCTTCTCTGTGAAGCATTCAAAATAATTGATGAAATACAAACCTGCAGAGGCTCCTCATTCCCAAAGAATCAAGCCTCGCGGTGGAAGGATCAGAGGATCCAGTCCACCCCTTCTCAGAAAGATGGTGCTCAAGAGATAGATGGAGACAGGGGACAGGGTAAATATGGTAACTAAAGAGGAGGGGGAATGAAGGCACAAGCGTGGTTGCTTTCCATGGGCTGTTCCCTCTGCCTAGAGTCTTGTCTCCCTTTCTCTGACTATTGACCTCTTTCTTTGTGTTT
This sequence comes from Cricetiscus sungorus, assembly GCA_030556225.1. Taxonomy (NCBI): domain Eukaryota; kingdom Metazoa; phylum Chordata; class Mammalia; order Rodentia; family Cricetidae; genus Cricetiscus; species Cricetiscus sungorus. The sequence goes on along the minus strand of JANBXA010000044.1, from coordinate 31,715,325 downwards.
CAAAACCCAGCTTAAACATCATTAATGTGAGAAACATTACACTGACTTTTCCCAGTCTCCTGGCACAGCTACTGCTCTACACCGCATACACAGCACAGGCTCTGTACCGAGGCTTGAAGAGTTCATTCTCCTATGATATAACTTGGGGTCAGATCCTTCTGTCTCAGCACCTTTTCCTGTTGCAATAGTAAAATCCTCAGACAAAACCAGCTCGAAGGCTAAAGGGTTCATCTAGGCTCATAGTTCAAGGGTACACTGCATCATAGCAGAGTCATGACAGCTGGAGTGTGAGACAGCCATCACATCTCATCACATCCGCAGTCGGAGGCAGAGTGTGGTGGACTCGGGTGTTCAGCCCTCTAACTCCCTTTTATCCAGTCCACATTCAATTGGTGCTGCCCACATTCAAGGCAGACTTACCTATCTCAATTAACCAAAACTAGATAGGCCCTTAAAAGGAGGCCAGAAGCTTGTCTGGTAGGTGGTTCGGGACCCCGTCAAGCTAACAGCCAATGACAATCATCGCATCTCACTTGTTAATTCCGTAGCTTTATGCAAGTCCTTCAACATCTCTAAGCCCTTGGTTTCCTCATCTTCAAATCAGAATGAGCATCGATCGCTCAGTGCTGTTAGTGGGATATGAGCCACACTCAAGAAGCATCAAAGTTCCTCTCTACTGTTCCTGTGTCCTTCTTGCTAATTAGTACTTTACCCTCAATGGCCCTGTGTTAATTAACATGCCTACAAATGTCTCCTTGCTTTAAGTACACTGCAAGACCCCAGGGGCAGAGAGCATCTTATACATGTTCACATCACACACAGCCCCAAGAACAGTGTCAGACACATAATACATGCTCAAATATTTACAGAATAAATTCTTAAAGCTTTGGCTACAAATATAGGTGTTTGTTTTGATTGGCAACAGAACAAATGGCATTTGTATTTATACTCTTGTTTCCAAGACTAATTGATGTGGGTCTCTTAATCATCACAGCCCCTTTAAGCCACCCTCCCCAACAATGGCAGAAGCCATCAATTAAACAAACCATCAGATGTACCAACAACCTATTAACCCACTCTTCATGGAGGGATGTTGGTGGAATTTCAATTGTCTGGCTGTGCTGTAGAATTGGTGCTAAATAGAATATGCAGTATGGTTTCAGCCCTTCACCAATACTTCTTACTCTATGACATGACAATTGGATGACAGGTCTAGAGAGACTGATCAGTGTATGGGAGTGAGGGCCTAAGTTCGAATCCCCATCACACCTGTGAGAATCTGTGCATGGCTGTGCACGTACCTGCAATCCTAGTGCTGGCAACTAGCCTGGCTCCAGGTTCAGACCCTGTCTCAAAGGGATTAAGATGGATGTAGTATTGAACTGACTCCTAACAACTTTTATTAAACCCAAAGATGAAGGCATCTCTCATCGCAGAAGCTCCCAATTGTTCCAGATGGCAATTAACACATAGGCTCATGACTGGTCAATGTGTAGGGAATGAGAGGCTTTCAGCCCTAACTGGACATATATCACACTCTCTTCTCCCTAGGCCCAGAGATCTGTGTGGAAGCCTGGGTGGAAAGAGTAGAAGAGGCAGACACAGCGAATGACCATAAGGAACCCATCTTCTGGGCACAGAAGGGCATGCATAGGAGCTCACAGCATTTGTGGCACCACACACAAAACCTGTGCAAGCTCAAGCCAGCCAAAGTCCCAACATGGAGGGCAGAAGGCAGATGTGGGCACAAAGTCCCACCCTAGCTGATGGGAAAGGAAGTCGTTTCCTCTAAGCATAGTGAATTGACCGCACTCCAAGGAAGGCCACACATCCAAGAACATTTGGGCAGCATAAATTAGATTTGACAGGTGTTTAAAAAAGAGGACAAAATGTTGAGTCGGAGGGAGAGGGGAGGAGCAGGAACAAACAAAATCAAGATGGACAGTGACATGGGATCATGTGGGCAGTGACAGAAGCTGGATAAATGACATCCTCTGGCTGCATCACACTCCCAGACATAGCAGCTCCATTCTAACAAGCAGAGTTCTCAGCCCCGAGAGAAAGGGGGTGAATCTCTCAACTGCTCCAGTGCCAGAAATCACATGTCCACATATACCACATGAACTCCCCCAACACAAATACACACACACACACACACACACAAGATACAAACACCACACACATACACATATACCACACACACTCACACATGTGCAAACACACAAATACCACACACATACAAACACATACATATACCACAAATGTACACACAGACATATATAACACACACACAAACACAGATATCACACATGTACCGCATACATAATGACACACATACAAATATACATACATACACACGTATATACGTACATTTACATGTACAGAAACACATATACACATACACTACACACTTCCAAAAACAGGTACATACACAAAATGGAAAAATGATGTCACTGACACAAGTGTGGATACAGACGGTGACACACAGACACATCCCATTTGGCTCCAGGCACCATTAATTGTTCGTTCACAACGACTCTAAGAATGTGAGGACGTGGATGTTTTGTAGAAAGAAGATGCAAACCCTGACCCTGCCTGCCATTCCTTCATGGGCAAATCGTTTTTCATCATTCTCACACACGTGAAGCAGATATTAAACACCTGCACACAGAACGGTTATGAAGATTGAACAACAGCATGAAGGAAATTGTCGGAACTGAGCTAACCCAGCCTTTCTCCCAACAAGCCTCACTTTCTCCACTTTCACTACCAAGTACTCAACTTTGCAACCGTTGTCTAGTGACCTGCTATGTGCTAGAGAACGGGTAAGGCACAAAGAACAGAACGGGGCTCACAGTCTGGGAGAGAGAGAAGACAATGCATGAGGCACCCTCATAACATGACATTCAAGAGACCAAAGGGACACAGAGGAGAGAAGAGACCCAGCCAGGGTTTGCATGATAGGCGGGGTACCAAAAGCTTTCTCCAGAGAGCCATGGGTTAGCTCCCATGTAACCATTGCTCATCTTCTCCCCACCTTCTGTTACCTGCATGGTAATAGCGGACAGTAATCATACTGGAAGCATTCTCGGGACATCTGCGACATCTGTGGTAGGTCTGCATGATAGATAGCACCAGAGATTACATCAAGCTGAGGGAGGTTGTTTGCGTCCCAGACCTTCTATAACAAAATAAACACACACCCTCACCCATAAAGGATCTATACCAAGACCCATTAGGATGCCTAAATCTACAGGTCATTCCCAAATCTACATGCACATGAAGGATTTATCCTATATGCATCTATGATGAAGTTAAATGCGAAAAACAGGCAGAATAGGAGGTTAATGAAAATCAGAAGTAAAATAAATTGACAGTAAGACGCTGCATTAAGAGTTAGTCGAAACTTATTAGCTGTTGACATCTGGCATCTTGGGATCATGGCTGATCACAGGTTAACAAAACAGAAGAAAGGAAAACTGTGATTAAAGACCAACTTAAGAACCTCAAGCCAAGATTGCCCAGGGTATAGGAGTGTATCATTATCCAGCTCCAAAAACCAAAGTCAAGGCTCAAGGTGTCAGGGAAAGTTCATTTTGGAGGGATACAAGAGTATACTCCCTACCTTTCTCTTAGCTTCAGGCCTGTCAACCTTTGGCACTCGTGGCTTACAGGAACAGTTGGTCTGTCTTGTTCTCATGCCTTCTGGTGTGCATGTCAGCATCCAAATCCCTCCCTTTCCTAGAGATGATCACCCACCGTGGGTGGCAGCATTCCCTGGCTTGGGATCCTGGACTGAGCACAGCATGCGTTTGGGGCTTCTCGGCTATGGATGGCACGTGTTCCCTACCTTCCACTCCTGCTGCCTTGATTTCACCGTGAGGACCTGAATCTCTCACAGTGACCCAGATTAAACCAGTTCTCTCCTATGTTGCTTTTGCCAGGAAAAGAAACTAAAACATGAGGACCCAAGTGAAGACGTCCAGAGCCCACATAAAAGATGGACACACAGCACATGTACCCGGACTCCCAGCACCTTATGGTCAGATGGGAGAATCCAGACACTCACAGGCCAGCCATCCCGCACATGGCAGCAATGAGTCCTTGGGGACCAGGAAGGACCCCAAAGATTGACCTCTGACCTCCAAACATGTGCTGAGGTCCATGTACAACCCCTCCTACCCCATGCCCACCCCTAAAGAAATTATTTTAGAAGACTTCATTATGGATGTAGAGGGTGAATTTTCAGAGGTACAGTTTGCCTCACTGAATCTTGTCCCCCTTGCCACTGGACATTCTCCCCACACCCCGGGCAGTGTTCGATGGTTCTAGAAATAACAGCCACCTAGCATTCTCATTACACTCCTAGAAACAGCATCATGGAAACCTATTACCAGCACCAGCCAGCCAGGGTCACCACCAGCCCCTCTTCCAAGCATTCAGAACCCAGAACCCCAGTCACTCCCATTGTTCCTCCAAGAATTTAGAATCTAGAACCCCAGTCACTCCCATTGTTTCTCCAATAATTCAGAATCTAGAACCCCAGGCACCCCCATCATTCCTCCAAGCATTCAGAATCTAGAACCCCAGGCACCCCCATTGTTCCTCCAAGCATTCAGAATCTAGAACCCCAGGCACTCCCATCGTTCCTCCAAGTATTCAGAAGCTAGAACCCCAGGCACTCCCATCGTTCCTCCTGCCACACGAAGTGAGCTGCTTCCTGCCAGAGTCAGCCTCTGAGTTTTCCCAGGGATGTCTGGTCCAGGGATTCATACCCAACTGCAATTCCTTCTCCTGTGGCAGACACGATGGGCTTCCTACCTCATTCCTCATAGCAGAGATGAGGAGAAGCCACCCCTGAGATCCAAAGGGGAGACTGATCTCAGCCGTGGCTGTTCTCTCTTGCTTGCCCATTCTGATAAAGCCACGTTGGGTGGCCCCTGTCTCCACGTTGATGGCCCCTGTCTCCACGTTGGGTGGCCCCTGTCTCCACGTTGGGTGGCCCCTGTCTCCACGTTGGGTGGCCCCTGTCTCCACTGGCCCGTCTCCACGTTGGGTGGCCCCTGTCTCCACGTTGGGTGGCCCCTGTCTCCACGTTGGGTGGCCCCTGTCTCCACGTTGGGTGGCCCCTGTCTCCACGTTGGGTGGCCCCTGTCTCCACGTTGGGTGGCCCCTGTCTCCACGTTGGGTGGCCCCTGTCTCCATGTTGGGTGGCCCCTGTGGAGACAATACCTATGAAGCAAGGAGCACCTCTGCTCACAGCCAAAGGCTTTACCACACTAGCCTATGAGGAAGCTGGAGCCTAACCATGATCATCAGAGTGACCATGGAAGCAGAGCCCTCCCTCAGAAGAAACTGGCTTTGGAAGCCCAGTTTCAGCTGACATGTGATGGTTGCCTTGTGTGACATCCTGGGACAGAGGACCCAGGAAATCCATGCCACCACCCTGGCTATGCTGATGTCTTAGGTAGTGTGGTTTGCATATAGTTCCCTCTGTCCTTCCCCACCCTCCAGTAGATGCTGAACCAACTCCCTGTATTCGATTCTGTTTAACTGACTTGCACGATTCCCATCTTACAGATTGGCTGCTGGTTGTCTTAAGATGGCAACTGAGCCTTGACCTTAAGGACACTCGGGATGAGCAACATGATCATATGGAAAGCTGTTTCGGAAACACAGTGACATGTGCAAATCACCTTAAACACCCATTGAGTACCTACTGTCTTAGTTAGGGTTTCTATTTCTATGACCATGGCAACTCCTACAAATGGAAACATTTAATCGGGGCTGGCTTACACGTCAGGGATTTAGTCCATTATCATGGCATGACATGGCATTGTACAGGCAGACATGACACTGGAGAGGTAGCTGAGAGTTTTACATCTGGATAAGCAGGCAGCAGCTTGGGCTTCCCATTTGTAAAAGGAAGATGAAAATGTCTCCCTCTCTAGAACTGCAAGGTCAAGAGGGTCTGGAGGCTGGAGCCAAATGGAAGCTTTTTCCAGAAGAAAGAGACATTCATTCCATCTTAATGAGAGCTCACAACTTAGAACAATCGGAGACTCTCCTATGCCCACATGGCCAGCGGCCCTGGAGCCAGCTGTAACCAAGGCCTGGATCAACAGGATTAAACCAGCAGCCTGTTGCTTCTGGCCCCAGCCAGCGTGTTGCCAGCCATTGGTAAAACACAGGCTGTAATACAAAGAGCAGCCTCCCAGAGGCCACCCGCCCCATAAATCATCGGCTTGCAAGGGCTATTGAATTACCTCTGCAAGATGGATGGCACGGAGCTGGAAGGCCGTCTGATAAAGTTTCCTTCTAAATAATTCTGTGTAGAAAGCCAGGTTGAGAAATGGGGTCTTTCCACCAGCTTGGCCCTGGCCATGCCACCTCTGCCAGGCGATTTTGAGATAAACACATTTCCTTGTGGCCTGCCAGGCCATCTGCAATGAAAAAAGGAAACTCACTACCAATCCCCACAGAAGTATCTACTTCCACCTGAGGCCCAAACAATACTTTACTGTAATAATAGTCTATTATTGATATCTTTAATACTAACTTAATAAGAGCTATCATTCTTTATTAGCCTTTTCCCAGACTCAAACTAATTTGAAGATCAGAATTTAGCATTGCCTGGCCTTTAGATCCATATTGTTATACAGTTAGGCACACAGGAAGTGTGCACATTATTTGAGAACTGGGTAAATCAATGACTGATCAACTCAATGTCTACATAACAATAGGAACTGTCTGCCCTCAAGCATATTTTATGTGGCTTGGGAATGGGCAAAGCAGCTGAGCTCATTGCATCATGAAACAATCATAGGGTATGGTCTGTCACTCTCTTCATCTTATTGATGAGACTACTAAATCTCAGAGAGGTGACATGACCAGTATTGTATACTGGTGGATGTCAGAGCTGGAACTCAAACCCAGGTTGTTAACAGGAGCCAGCAAAGTTGTTCCTGCAAAGATCCAAGTACTGAATGATGTAGGCCTTGCAAGAGCTGTGGTCTCTGTCGTAGCTACTTGTCTACATCCTAATAATGCAAAAAAAAAAAAAAAAAAAAACAAAACCACAGATGATACAGAAGCAAGTAACCATCATTGTGCCCCCAATAAAACTGTATTTACACAAACAGGTAGAGGGCCAAATTGAGCCTATGGGTTGTAGTATGAAAGACTCTGTTATGTCTGCACTCTTCCACACATCTGTTTCCATATGAAAAATGTGATGGCTCTTCAAGGGTTAACTTTACCCAATTTATTCATAACTCCTTTATTGTTTCCTTGAAGGATTCTGGCACTACAGAAAATATGGAGACCTTGATAGTTACAAAACTAAGATGTATCTTGTATTTCAGCCATCCATTGGCTGGCTATAAGGAAAGGGCCTAGGATGCTGTAAAAACAGAAAGTCCCCAAATCTCAGTGACTTCGCATACAACTCTTACAGAGATCCCAAGTTTGGTCCCCAGAAGCCACTTTGGGGAACCTCACAATCACCTGCCATTCCAGCTCCAGGACCTCTAACACCCTCTTCTGGCTTCCATGAGTATTGCACTCACATATGCACACATGCACACAGATGCATAGGCACACAGGTGAAAATAAATCTCCAGACAATGTCATAGGTACACAGAGTGGGGGGGGGGGCAAAAACTCACTCCCAACAGAAAGTTTAGAACAAGTTACTAACAATTTGTAAATTGATCTGGCTGCTACCATCTCTCCCAGAGAGTTCCCCACCCCAATGACGTAAGAAACCAAGATGCTTCCAGTTGCAACTCTGCCTTATCAAAGTGCTGTTCACTTATCAAAGTTCTGTACCCTCTGCCATGTGCAGTGTGGCCCTCTCAACTTTCTCCGAGCCAACACTCGGGAGAGGAAAAGGTCATCAGTATTCATCATGCCACTCAAGACACACTTAGTGACCGCCTCTTCCAATCAACAACAGCTCGTTGAGGATCTACATCTAATCAACAATTGTAGAATGTTGAGGGTAGCTATGTGAACAACACATGTTTTCTCCATTATATCACTTTCATTTTCTTTGGGGACATTCCACATGGTCCCGTCCCTGGATGATAGAACCACAAGGAGCTCGGTGGCTGCTCAGAGAGGGAGGATTGGTTGTCAGTCCCCAAGTGACCAACCCTGAACACATGTGCATAAGAGCACAGCTGAATGGAATCTGTAAGTTATACATGTGTAGATACATAAATTGGGGGAGGCATTGAAGAGGAAGAGGGTGGGAGAATGGGAAATGGAGCGCTCATGCATGAACTGGAATAAACGCATCCCTGTAGTATCCCTGGTCCAAGACCTCTGGAATCCCACGTAAGAACCCAATCAAGGCATCAGGAGTTTGAACCCAAGGTCTCTTTTCTTCCTTTGTTCTCCTACCATTTATATGCCCTGAAATAGAACACAGCTGGATCAGTTTGCGTTCCACAGTGAGTCATGCTGTAGCCACCAACAAACAGCCCCAAGAGAAACCAAAAACCCGGTTGTTCTCCAATAAAACTTTATTTATACAGAGGGCCATCGTGTGGCACCTCTACTCTTTAAAATTGCATGGCACTAGCTCCAGCTGGACTTTGCATATGGAGCATGGTCCACGCTGGTCCATGTCTTGTTTACTATAGACTTCGTGAGAAGCAGCTTCATTCCCACTCATGGGGCAGAGGGGAGAGAGAACTGTGGAATCTATGACTCATAGAGGTCTGTCTCAGGCGTGACATCAATACTCATGTCTACTGGGGTTCAGTCTGCGGAGGAAAGTCATGGGGTTCACGAACTCTGACGTTCATGGGGCAGGAAAGCACAGAGCGGAGTTCCAGAGCCATGACTTTCAAACAAATGCCTTGCATATTTAGTATAATATACCACAGTAGTTGTCCACCCTGGCTCACAGAGGGAGACTTTCAGTGTTTAGAAGCATTTTTAGCAGTCACAACAGGGACAATATTACCAAAATCTAATGGGCAGAGTCTAAAAGTATTTGCAACATCCTATAAGGAACAAGCTCATTCCTTTGCAGCAAAGTGTCCTGCCCAAAATGTCAAGAGCGTTGGGATTTGGAAAGCCCAAGGCAGCTAGATCCTTTCATTCATCCACTCACTCCTCATTAATCAATGATTATCAAATGTATATTGAGTTCCAGGCAGTGAACAAGGCCCAGAGGGTGTGATAGCTAAAATAAACGTGTTCCTCTCTGAATGGACTTTATGGTCTAGTTAGAAAGACAGACATTAAGCAAGCAATCAAACAAACGAGCATTTCATTACAAACATAAAGGAAAGGGTGGGGCTGAGTGTCAGAGTCTGCAGCAGCCTGTTGGGAAAGGAGGTGGAAGGTCAGGAGAGACTTTACCGAGAGAGGAACAGTTTCCAGGAATGAACTAAAAGAAAGGGAGAAAGACGCATTGCAAAGAGGCCAGGAGAGTACGCTGGGTCAGGCAGGATGTGGGGTGTGTGCACATAGTAACAGGTGTAGGTATGTGACACAGCAGGGGTCAGGGACCTGACTCCTTGGTGCATCTTGGTCAACATGGAGAATCCAACACGTTTTAAGCAAGGAATCAATAACCCACTTTCGTACTTTGTAAAAATTCCCCGGGCTGCACATGGAGAACAGTGCGGGAGGGGAAGGAGTGGATGGATGAGTACCACCAGCAGTCTGTTACTGCCCTGCAGGAGAAGGACGGCGGGAGCTCTCCTGGGGTGGTGGGAGGGAAGACGGAGAAAAGTAGACACATCCGTCCGAGAGCTAAATGTGAGGCCCGACAAAGACATCTTCTAAAGCCTCTGGCCTCTGTAACTGGAGGGATGGTTGTGGGTTGTGGAAAACACAGAAGGACATCTACCTCTGGCTTCTGTGCATGCAGGCACCCACGTGCACACACACACACACACACACACACACACACCGTGTACATATACCACATACACAAACCCATATACATCCAACACACATACACACACACACACACACACACACACACACACACCACATCCTCCATACGCACATCAAATACATGTACCACACATATACACACCAAACACATACAGAGAGAGAAAGAGAGAGACAGAGAGGTTGGGAGGATCTCTAGGGCATAGATGCAGAACCATCCATGAGAGCCACTGGATTGAACCCTTTCTAGCTTCGTTTCTGTTACTATAATAAAAGATCTGGACCAAACCCCGGTATTGGTTAGGAAAGGGTTTGTTTGATTGCAGCCCAGGCCACAGTCTGCGGCCAAGGCAGGGCCTCAAAGCAAGGACTTGAGGACATGACTCTTGCTTTTCACACAGCATCGGCTCTGACCAAGGACTCCCAGGCAAAGAAGCACGGCAGAAGTCATGGCAGACGCTAATTGCTGGCTGCTGGGAAGGATTAAGCTCCGCTAGCTTTCTGATAGGATTCTTGATCACGTGCCCGGGCAATGGTGTTTCCCACAGTGGGCTGGGCCCTCCTACATCGGTTAACCAGACAATCCCTCACTGACAAGACCAGAGGTTAAGACTGACCATTTCAGTTCCTCAACTGAGATTCTATTCCAAGAATATCTTTGGCTCTGTCAAGCTGGCAGTTAAGCCTCACCAGCACAGATGGAATCCCTAGTAACCATCGGAGAGCAGAACCACCCACACTTCTCTAAGAATCCAGCCCTTCAGTCATTAGTAGATGTTTGCAGGTCCAACGTTGTCTGTGAGGGCTAGTGACTCGGTGTAAACATGCACAATCAAGATCCTGGTGGACCCAGGTGTGTGCGGTCTTAAACCTCCCTTCATAGGCATGTCTACAAACAAAGCAGCCTTGACCTTCCGTGTCTAATCGAGTAATTCACGCCACACTGACAGACATGCCTGCCTGTGAAATGACCACAGGACGATAGAATTATAGCGTTTGGGGCTTAGATTGGTAGGACCCATTAGTCCAGTGATAGCAGATAGATTTCCTCTCATTTGTTGATTTTAATTGATTGAAGGTGCACGTGTGCAGGGTTAGGGCTGAGAAGACTTAAGCTAGAGAAAATTCGCCAGCAAAAACAAAGCAATAGATTAGTGATGCCTGTCATGGATTTGATTCGGGAAAGTGTGGGGGGGGGCAATTACTCTTCTGTCTTTGACAAATGTATCATTTTGTGTATTAATAAAATATATTTGACAATGTCTTATTTAATAATTTTATGAACTTTCAGCAAAATATCAGTCTGTTATTCTTTGTTGTAATGCCTTCATCATTTACTTACAGGAGTTATAATGACCCAATAGTACGAGTTTCTGGCAAGCCTTTGCCCTGAAATAGTGTAACTTTGCCATTATTTTGTTCTTAAATCCATGATAAAATGTGGCTGTAGTGGTGAGGAAGGGCAGCTAAAGGGAGGTTTTATGTTATGGTTTCAATTTATTTAAATATAAATACAAGACTATTTACATTTTTATTTATGCTTCTATTCATACTATGCTACGTTTTCCTACAATTCCATGATTTGTATCTAAGTCCTCAATTTTTCATAAAAAGGATAAAAAAGTTTGTTGTTTGTTTTAAAAGGAGTCCTCAGGTGGTTATCTTCCCTTCCCCTGTGCCGTGCCCTTAACAGACATCCCTAATCAATTGCTGTTTCTTGCTATCTGAATCCTTCTCAGCCTAACTCCACTTCTTTGAAAGGCAAAGCTGCTAAAGCTCAACTGTGGTCATTGCAGGATGTGTAGTAGATGACAGATCAAGTCTAAGAAGTCAGCTTTTCAAGCAGGGTGGTGGTGGCCCACGCCTTTAATCCCGGCACTCGGAAGGCAGAGGCAGGTGGATCTCTGTGAGTTCGAGACCAGCCTGGCCTACAAGAACTAGTTCCAGGACAGCCTCCAAAGCTACACAGAGAAACCTTGGCTCAAAGAACAAAAAAACAGAAGGAGAAAAAGAAAAGGAGGAGGAGGAGGAGGAGGGGGAGGAGGAGGAGGAGGAGGGGGGGAGGAGGAGGAGTTGGATTTTCAGAACCTGTGCTCCCAATCTGCAACATCCAGAGCTAGCCCACTTGCAGAAGCTGACTGTGCCTTGGACTCTTTCCAGAAATGACTTAGACGCGTAATCTAAATGCCCAGATGCTGAAGTGTTTAGCACAGTCTGATGACAGAATGGAGGTGCTATTCGGGGCAAAGCAGCTGAATCTTAGATCTTATCTGTCTTTCTTACAGAACAAAGCTCTATGAAAACAAAACAAACAGTCCAACAGAAACACTCCTGGAAAGCAAGAAAGTGAAGCTCCTCCATTTGGCTCTTTTGGGGCTGCCCGAGGGAGCACCCAGTCCTTTCTCTCAGAGCCCCCAGCTCAGTGCACAAAGCTAGCCTGTCCATGCGTGTTACTCTTGCCTGGGTCTAGGCTGGGACACTTGGAAATGAAGCCCTAGGGATCTTTTTGTCTGTTGTGACCTACTTAGATGTGACATGCCTGATGAGGTCTGGAGTGGCACTAATGGGGACGGACAGGAAGGTAGGCTTAGAGTGGCCCAAGGGAGTCGAGCTCACACAGTACTGGCCCACCACATACCTGGGGGGAAGGCATGTATTAAATCTGACCTCAGAGTCCTGCTTAGACATCCCAGAGGCATCCTTGTACGGCCATTACATAGTGAGGACTTCTTAATGTGGCCTCCAAGTCACCGCCACTCCACACTCCTCCTCCTGCCCTTCCCCCCAGCCCCTGCCCTCTCGCACAAAGACTGAACTATTTTTAGTTTCAAAGTGGCAAGATGTTCTACTCATGCTCTTGCCCCTTTGTTTAGATGGTTCCCTTTGGCATTGTTCCTTCTCCTTGGCCTTATCCTATAAGATCCTCGGGGTTACGGTCCAGTTGGCACTCAGGGAGCATCATTTCCCAAGCACAAGACTGGGCCTATCTCTGCGTGCCCACAGCCCACAGCACATGCCCTGTGGATGCACTTGTGTGTTGTTTGGGGGTAATCTGCCTGTTATTCACCATCACCTCCCACAGGACTGGGGGTGACTTGTCCTCCTCCTGACCCCACCTCAATCCCATGGCCCAACCCATGACTTAATGTCAGCCTTTAAATATCTATAAACATGTTAGGCTTACCATGTCTAATCCTAAACTTCCTTGAATGCCTCCCAGCCACCCACCCCCAGTCTACCCATTTAACTGCTCAGTTTGACATTGCTCTAACATGATGTACAATTCCACAATCCATCCATAGTGTGAACTGGTACTTCCGGGATCTGGCCATTACTCAGTGTTGCTAATCTAATTCAAGACACCATTGCTCTCCACCCAGGTTGCTGCAACAGACGCCTAAGCAGCCTCTCTGGTCCCTGGATGCTCTGATTCACTCAACCTGTGGGTCTCCATCCGTTGGGAATTGAAAGACCCTTTCAATGGGGTTGCTCATGAGATATCCTGCATATCAGATACTTACATTATGATTTATAACAGTAGCAACATTACAGTTATGAAGTAGCAATGAGAGCAATTTTATGGTTGGAGGAGGGCGAGTCACCACAACACGAAGAACTCTATTATTAAAGGGTCTCAGCATCAGGAAGCTTGGGAACCTTTGCCTGAGTCCTAAGGAACTGTCTAACAGAGATACAGGATTATGCTCTGCAGCTTAACTCATAATTTGAATCCAAGTCCCCTTTGGAACCAACACAGCCTTCTATGATCTCTGCTATTTCTAGGACATGCCGATCACATGTTCTCATCCCAACCTTTGTGCCCAAGTAGCTGCCTCTGCCTGAAATCCCCTTCTGTGGACATCTGTACCACCCTGCCTTCTCCCTTAATTTCAGCTTTCTTGCTGTTCCATGAATAGCAACAATCTTTAGTCTCATCCTACCTATTGTTTCTCCCTTTCTTTCCTTGGGTTGATTTTCATCATAACAGTATTATCTCCTAATATCCACATTTAGCTATTTATTGTTAAAGATTTGTCTCCCCAGTTAGCAGGCTATAAGGTCACAGAATCACACCTTCCCAGCTGTCATCCAAAGGAATAGAAGCATTAGACCATATTGTTGATTGAAAAACCAAGTCAACCACGTGACTGAGGAGTCTTAGCACCGCTCCCCCAACAGGGAACTTAAAAAACATCCCAAACTTGAGACAACCCTAGAACTCAGTATTACTGGGATGAAACCCCAGCTGAGATCAAGGCAACCCTAGAGGTGTTTAGACACATACCAGGGGCTGGGGATTTGGTTTCTCTACAAGAAGGCAAGCCGGATTCAAAAGCTCTTGCATGTAGCAGGGTTTCTGAAGAGAAATGGAATTTTCCTCAGCAGTCTAGATGAGCTCTCAACAAATGTGCCACCTGCTTGGAGTCCATGTGGGGTCCCCCGAGACAGATCATTAGCTCTAGAGCACAAGCCAGCTCATGTGATTCACTTGGGAGGAGTCTCCTGGAAGCCTGAAGAGAGAGCATAGGACCTATCAGAGAGGGCGAGGGAGGGAGTCAGAGAAAGGGGCCCCATAAGCCCGTTATTGTCATGTGCGGCCCGTGACCGATCCAGCTGAGGAGTAGTGGAGATGGGTAGAGTATCTCAGAATCATCAAGCTGAGGAGAATGTCTTCTACTGTTTCAGTAGCCTTAGAACTCCAGCCCTGAGGCTCTTGAACGCCTCTATCATCCACTGAGATGTCCTCGTCCTGGCTGGATATCACCCCACATGACGGTTAGTTTTAATTGTCACCTGCCACAGCCTGGGATTCCCTAAGAAGAGACCCTAAATGAGGGAATTGGCCAGATCAGGATTGCCTCTGGCCAACATAGATGGGGGACTGTCTTGGTTGTTGATTGCTATAGGCAGATCCAGCTCATTGTAGGTGCCACCGTTCCCTGGGCAGAGGGTTCTGGATTGTACAGGGCAAGAGAAATCTTGCTGAGGGCAAGCAGGGCAGCAAGGGTGCATCTGTTTCCCTCTGCTCTTGACTGTGGATGGCATGTGACAGCTGCTTGTGTCCCTGGCTTGGTGTCCCCTCAATTATGAACTGCGACCTGGAACTGTATCCTGAAATAAACTCCTTTCCTCCCTCCATTGTGTTGCTTTTGGACATCAGGGTAATGGGCAGGAAGTGGGACATACCCTTCCTTTGGTGCCCTTTCTGCCCTTGTAAAGTCCTTTGCTTACTATGAGACTGGCTTCGTAGTATTAAAAAAAAGTTTCCCTACTCACGTGGCTAGGAAGTGAGGTGCTCACAACCTATGACATTGCCAGGAGGCTTAGTCTTTCAATCAACAGTATTGTCAGGGGGCCAATATCGCGGGGCATGGGGTGTTTACCCACCAACTTCTATCACCTAGTGTGAGATGTCCCTGAGGACATTCGCTTGCCCTCAGTGGGCTAGCGACAGTGGGCTAGTCTGCCCCGCTGTCCACTCATCAAGGTCCTAACAGAGCCGAAGAAAGTTCCGTGGCGGAGGAGACATGACACCTTGTGACGGGGGATGCCTTTCTGTATGCTTTCAATATGTGTTTCTCATATTGGTGGATGAAGGAAACTGTTTCAGCCAATGGACAGGCAGGAAGAATAGGCAGGGCTACCAGACCAGGAGAATGCTGGGTGGAGAAATGCAAGGAGTCACTCAGAGTCACCTGGGATGCCATGTAGCCACCAAAGGAGAAGCACGCTGGAGCATCATGGGTAAGCCACAGCCTCATGGCCATGTACAGTATAATAGAAATGGGCTAATAATTAAGAGAGAGCTAGACAATGAGAGGCCTGAGCCACTGCCCAAACAGTTTATAATTAATATAAGCCTCTGTGTGTTCATTTTGGGACTAAACGGCTGCGGGACCAGGCAGGACAGAAACTCCATCTTCAAACTTGAGGTAAGGCACTATTATTCACACTCACAGATGTCTGCCATGAAAGCAAACGCCAGCTGAGCCTCAGGGAAACTCTATCACCACAAGGGGAAATTTTCTGTGAAAACGGTAACCCTAAGCATGCATGTCATGATAATGGGGGGGGGGGTCGGATTTTTGTATTTATTCCCCACATATAAAAACCCTCAGAGAAGAAAGGAAAACATCCAGTTTGTAGAGATTAGAGGCACCTTAAAATACGGGGCCAGATACCAGTGAGAGCTGGGTGGGCCTCTGGTACTCCCACTCTCAATTCACGGTCACGGGCCAGACGAGTGTCAAGGACATACAAGAGGAAGGCTCCCCAGTTCCAACATGGCCACACCTTCCACATGCTGCAGCACTAAGAACAAACTGGGAACTAGAACTGAGAAATAGTTTGATGGCTGGTCTTGCCACAGAGCGTGGACATCTGAGGGAGGATGCTTTCTGGTCCTCCTGAGATGCTGAGTGACATGCCATCACACTCACAACATCCCACACTCTACCCTGCCTTGTATTCAGAGGTTCCAAACATTAGGCAGACATCTTCTGGGAGTAAATACACATACTCACATCTGGCAGAGGAATTATAGCCTCTAGACAACGCCCCTCCTCCACCTCCAGTGTCTGGCATGTTAGAACAAAATCTCTGGGCATCTGTTATTTCTGTGGTCCTACCTCGGTCATCTATGTGCCAAGCCATGTAGCTGTCAATGAAATAGAAACCCCTGCAAGTTTCTCAAGTCAGTAATGACCCCTTGGGCTGTCATCATCGTGGTCCTTCGGGCTTCATTCTGGAACCTTCTTATCTCTGGCTCGGGTCTTACGATGTCTAGGGATACATGCAAAGACTAACCAGGCTCCTAGAGAAGAGTGACTCCACCTCTCACAATATATTTTTTGGCAGGAGTATTCATCCTTAGCATTCTTCACTGAAGCTCTGGACAGGTGCCTGGTCTCCATTCTCTTCTGGAATTATTTTACTAAGTCGACTGATCCCATTTGACTAAGAAAGGCAAACACATTTGATAAATATTTGTTGAATAAGATACTGGTATCTTTACAACATTGGCAAAGGAATAGGGCCTACCCAATGAAAACAGTTAGAGATTTGAAAACTTGCCAAGAAATGTCTTTAATTATTAAAGGTTGTGTGATTTTTATTTCTGTGACTGTGTGTATGTCTATGTCTATCTACACATGTGTGTGCAGTGCTGGTAGAGGCCAGAAGAGGGCAGCAGATTCCATAGAGCTGGAGTGAGTATTAATATTAATGCTATGTCAGGTCCACAACAGGACACTATTTGGAATTAGCTTCTAATGTGCACTTCTCAATGTTTTCTGGGAACCCAGTCCTCCCCTTAACTTGGAAAACATTCTTCAGACGTGGAAAGTCAGATTCAAAGAGATGCTTACCACATAGCTTGGCAGCTACATCTCTAAAACTCAAAATCACTAGTGTCTAATCTGTTTTCTCTAAGCTTGTCTAGCAATGGCCAGATAGACTCATAACGCTTCAGTCTTAATCATTTTGAAAGACTGGCTTTAAAAGCAAAATGCCCAGAAGGTATCGTGATTAGAGAAATGGCTGTTAAGGTTTGACTATGAAATGTCCCACGGGAGCTCATGTGTTGTGCTGAGGTTTTAATTTCCAGTTACTGGTGCTATGAAATGCGCAGGAAACTTTGGAAGGTTGAGTCTAGCTAGAGGAAGCACAGAGCTGGGGTTCTGGGGGTGGGGTGGGGGTTATGCTGTCCTTTCTCTCGCCCCTCTCTGCACTGTGTTAGTGGATGCTCTTCCTTGCCTCAGGCCCACAGCAAGAGAGCAAGCCGTGCCAGGGACTGAAATCATAGCCCGAATCCAAATAAATCTCTCCCCCTTAAGTAGTTTCCTCAGATATTAGTCACAGCAAGGGAAAACACAAGTGCCTAGGATGGTAATAAGTGCCTAGCCGAGAAATAAATTCTCTCTTTTTTTCTTTTCTTTTCTTGTGACAAAGACACAGGCGTCTGATGAGCCATTGAAAACAATTATCCTACCTGGCTCTAGCTGTTGTAACTCATCACAAGTTGCTGCCTCAGCCAGTCTCACTTAAAGACAGTGATTCGGGGTTTGTATTGTTTTCGGCCTCTCCAAGTATACTTTTAAGAAGGGACCAGAAGCCCCTGTTGGAAAAAATCGATCCCATATTTCCATTTTAATGTAAACATTTAGCGTCCACCGCTTTCCTCGGTATCACATTAGCACTTGAATGCAAACACCTCGCCAGAAATGCACTTCAAAGCCTTCCTTTTCTTTCTTTTTCTCAGGCACAGAAAGCAAATGGAACAAAATTGTTTCCCAAGTCGATAGTTGACTAAACGCAGTAATCATGGGAAGAGGTGAGCAGTGTGGGCGATGCTCTAGGTGGGCAAACAGAAGCCCGCTGGAAAGCCGCCTTCCCCACAGGAAGCTGCTGGGGGGCTTATTTGGATTCTTCAAGAGTCTCTTAGGTTCCATTTTGGAAATACTGCATTCTCTCAAAACCCTGTGGCAATGATAATAAAGAAATGAGGTGTGTTTTAAGATGGCCGATGGAGGCTGGAAATGACTAAAATTCCCTTTTCATGTTCAGAGAGGACCGGCCGAGGTTATCAAGGAAAGGCCCCTTGGCTGGCATCCACGGGATTTGAAAGCAAAATGCAGTTCGGAGTCCAAAGCTATGTCTCTACCCCTTCCCCGCCGCCCAGGAGCTGGTTCCTCTCTCCCCAGACTAGGGACGGCCGCCAGCCCTCCTCCTAAAACCATTCCACCTGTCCTGCCACGCCACGCCCGCCCTGCACGCCAGGTGCAATTGAGGCAATTTGGGCCGAGCGCAAAGTGCTCCATTTTAGGCTGAAACCAGGCCAAAGTCTCCTGCACAAAGCCGCATTCAGCACCTCTGGTCCCACATTCCATTTCACTCGCGTTTGTCTGCCATTATTACCCAGAATTCCAAAAGCACTTGGCGGCGTTAAATAACAGTCAGGAAGAGAACAATAGCCTGGTGCCACTCGAGGACGCAGAGCCCGAATAATGGAGAGGGCAGCTAGAGGTGCCAGCTGGGCTCTGAAAACAGATGCGGCCTGACGAGCTCCGGAGTAGGTAGGCTTAGCATCCAGGAGGGCAGGCTCGTCCAGGTAATGACCTGATCGCCACCCGCTACACCACCCTCTACCGTTAATCAGTCTGCTCCTTACCCCAGCTACTCTGGAGGGTTGTTTGATGATTTTTTTTTTTTTTATCAAAACCAAAAAAAAAAAAAAAAGGGAAATTAATAATTGTTGCAGAAAACACACATGAAGTACTATACAACAACAAAGGACCGCATCTTCAGCTGAGTAGCGTTTACTTGCACTTGTCCAGGGTCGGAACATTCTGGAAATTCGCCAAAGTGCATATACACGTCAAACCATCTCATCCTTATAACCACCCTTGTTCAGCTTTTCTAGGTATGCTTGCAAAGCGTGGAGACACACGAAGTTCAATAGCCCACCCGTACACAAGAGGACACAGTACCCAAACCAGCAGCCGCTCAGGGATTTCAATGACATCCTTTCTCTTGAATTAAAATGAAAGCAAGACTTGTGCATCCGATGTAACAGATTTGCGTTTGCATACTAACATACCCACTAGTCTAAGATATCACTGTGTAGTTTTCCACAGATGCTTTGTTTGTAGAGAAAGATGTGGAAGGTTACACTCCGGGAGAAGGGAGGGAGGAAGAGAATGTGAGGAGTTTGGCTGTATGTGTAGCATGCTTTTTAAAAGCTACGTTCAGGTGTGTGTGTTGTGTGCATGTTGTGTACCATGGCACATGTGTACTGAGGTCCAAGGACAACCTTTGGGAGCTGGTGTTTCCCTTCTGTCATACGGGCTCTGGGGTGGAACTCAGACCATCAGTTTTGGCAGCCAAGTTCGTTCACCCTCTGAACCACCTTGCCAGCCCTGTAATTTTTTAAAAACTTTATTTTTCATTATGCATATGCGTGTGTGTGTGTGTGTGTGTGTGTGTGTGTGTGTGTGTGCAGGTGGGTATGTGCAAATGAGTGCAGTTGCCCATGCAGGGGAAAGGTGCATGGACCTGGAGCTAGAGTTACAGTTGTGAGATGTCTGCGGTGGGTGCTGGGAACTGAACCCGTGTCCTCTGAAAGGGCAGTATGTGCTCTCAACCACAGAGCCATTTCTCCAGCTCTGGTACTGTAGACTTTTAAAGAATAACATAGTTGTGTGTACTTGTGTAACTGAAACATAGTTATGTGTGAATGCCCGTGTGTGTCTGTGTCTGTGTGTGTGTGTACGCGCGCACGAGTGCATGCGTGTACACACATGTGTTCACCTATGTGCTGAAAGTGAATCTTTCAGAAGAAAGTACTTAGTAATCACAACCAAGTACAACTCCAGCCCTTGTGAAATGGATCACTGTGTGCCAGGCAGAGTTCTGGGCTCCCAGGATGCCGCTGGAAATAACACAGCCAGAATATCTTCCTCTCGTGGAGTTGTCGCTCTAATAAAGAAGTGTGGTCTATCTGAAGCCACTAAGGGTGACAAGAACATCTCTGGCAATGACCAGTGACACGGTAAGAACAAGGAGGAAGCCGAAAAGGCTGGGCAAGACTCCAGTCTGATTAGGGTTAGGCTTCTGGGCATTTATGCAGAACAATGATTTTTTAATCAAGAATAAGTATGTCCCGAGCAGGGTCTGAGTGCTTTTATGTTCATGTGTTGGAAATTAATCCCCAGTGTGATGGGATGAGTAAGCAGGGGTTTGGAAAAACGACTGCGTCGTGAGGTTTCTCTGTCCTCGTGGGTGGGGTTATTGCTCCTAAGAAAGAGGCTGAGGGGCTCATTCCCCACTTCACTAGAGGCTGGCTCACTCTTCCTTCTCTTTCCTCCTCCCTTTCATTCTATGACTGCATTTAATTATGGTTGTTTGTGTGAGCACACGTGAGGGTTACTTACTGAACCAAGGGAAGCACACCAGTGGCCACAGCACTAAGAAATGTGTTACCCTCCCCGAGCAACCATTAGTGCATCCATTGGCTGCCTGTAGCACTGAAGGGGGTACGAGCCCCTCCTCCATTCATGGTGGATTTTTAATAAGCCCAATTGAAAGTGTCCCCAGAATTGCACCACATCTCCCCGTGTCCACAGTGACTACCTTCATCTCCTTTCATGTGAGCCTCTCTCTCTCTCTCTCTCTCTCTCTCTCTCTCTCTCTCTCTCTCTCTCTCTCCATGGCTGCAGGGGGGTCCTTTTTCAATAAGAAGCCCAACTCCAAGGGCTCCATCACGGCCAGAGAAAAGGCTAGCTCTTTGCCTGAGCCTGTGGTGTCAGACTTGATCAGGGCTGTGTCAACCTTTCTTACTGTTGTCTTTCTAACGCCCAGTAACACTGGCTTTCTTGCTCTTCAAAACTACCAAGGGAACTTCAGCTTTGGGGCCTTTGTGCACACACGTGCACACACACACACACACACACACACACACACACACACACACACCACGGAGTAAGAGCAAGGCAAACACTTGCATGCCTGCTATAATGTTTAACAAGGTTTATTTTTAAGGTAGATTACTCCTCCATGCATACCTACATGAGTAAGCTCAGATGTCCACACTCAGAACGCTGAGCCAATCTTAGCACATAGTAGGTGGTCTGTGGTCCAGAGACAGAACCTGACCTGCTAGGGTTGCAGCTGGATGTGTCAGCCTAAGATGCAAAGCATCTCAACCCCAATCACAAGGCTGAAGTGTAAAACCAGTGTTCATTTATTTTCAGTGGGCACAATGCTTCACCAGGGCTGAGGATAATACAGGATCTCTAGTCCAATCCTGCAGACAGGGCATCTGAGGACCATTATTAATGTTTTTAAAAAGTGTGTATATGTGTATCTGTATACAAGTATATGCATGTGCATGCAGCTACCCATAGAGGCCAGAAGAGGGCATCAGATCCCACAGAAGTTACAATAGCTGTGAGCCATGCAACATGAGTGCTAGCAACCCAGCTCTGGTCCTCTGCAAGAGCAGTAACTGCTCTTAACTGCAGAGCCGTCTCTCCAGATCCTTCTTTTATTAGCGGTTTTGTTGTGATAGGCCCGATAGAGAAAATGCTGCCCATTCTTAATACACACAATTTGGCCACCTTGGAAACAGGAGTGCACTCCTGACGCCATCACCTAAACAAAACAATAAGCATATTCATCAGCTCCAATGTCTCCTAGTGGCCCTGGTTTTTGTTATCATTCGTGTTTGTGTTCATTGCACCTCATGTGAAAGCCACTCACTTCCCACCCTCTAAAATGCAGAAGACAGCATCGGGCAACAGCAGAACTCTCTAATCCTTGTGTGACTGAAACTTGTTCATTTGCACCAACTCTTCCCGATTTGCCTCCCAGCCCCTGACAACCACTATCCTACTGTTCCTATGAGACTGTTTTACATCTCACATATTAATGAGCTCGTATGCAAATTGCATCATTATAATATGTCCTCCCTGCTGCAGGACACTTTCCTTGTGACAGTCCTTGGGCTGCATTTTTTTACGTGTGCTGAGTGGTTTGGTCCTCACAATGCTGAGGACAACTCTGGCTTATTTGATCTACCAGTGAGGAGGCCGAACCTTTGCAGCCAACTGGTTGGGAAGACAGAATGGCCCACCAACCATTAACCTCTCAACTCCCAAGACTTTAAACTCTATTGTCGGCTATTTTCCACTGTTTTCTGATGGAAGAGTCTTGTATGTCATGGAATTCAAGGCTGTAGTTTACAATGAAAACTCTTAACTTCCAAGAAGGCTGAATATTTGGGGCCAGCGGACAATGTACTTCTCCCCCAGGGGACTTTGAAAAGTTAAACTCTTATCAGAAAGCTGCCTGTTCCGATTGGACTCAGAGCTCGGAACATCTCTCTGGCTGAGGAACCTCTGCTCCTGGCTCATCCCACCCCAAACATAATTGGGTACACCAGGCTGTTTTCTCCTGTTTCTCTGGCCCCTTGCTTCCCCGCTGCTAACGCTGCATTTTAATCTCCAGATATGTTTATTCATCCAATCAGCTTTCAATCAGATCTGTAGGCCCAGGAGCTTTTGTTTTCCTTGTGAAGCTGTATCCTGCCCCAAGTCAGGCCTGAGAAGAGTGGCTGGTGATATGAGGGGTAGGGCCTGGTTGCTGGGGGATGTCCTTCTGTATGCTGTTTCTCTCATTGGTTGATGAAGAATAAAACAGATTGGTCAGTAACCAGACAGGAAGTACAGGCAGGGGTACCAGATGAGGAGAATTCTGGGGAGAGGACACAGGGACAAGCCTTGAGGGAGACGCCATTTAGCTACTGGAAAAATGGGACTCCGGGCATTCTCCAGTAAGATAAGACCAGGTGGAAATACATAGATGAATAGTTAATAATTAAGAGAGAGCTAGCCAGTAAGAAGCCTGAGCCACCAGCCAAACAGTTTATGGTTACTATAAGCCTCTGTGTGTTTATTTGGGACTACGGGGCTGCAGAACCAGGTGAAACAGAAGCTGTCTAACCCTGGTAGTTTTAGGTTTGGATTGTTTGGTTCTGCCTAAGGGTCCATGGACAAGCAACTTCCCCTTTGTAAACCCTGACTTTTAGTTTAAAGACTCAGGACAGTAAAAAATTCTACCTTGTGGTCTGTAATCTACAGACAATATGTAGCAAAATTCCTGATGCCACACAAGCCTCTGCCTGTGCCACAGTCTGAGGAAACACCACAGTCTCCTGTTTCTTCCTTCGTGGGAGACCCCCACTCTTCCCATTGGGAGCTGAGAAGTGAATTCAATTTGATGTGTGACATTTGCTGACCACACTAGACCTGAGATGTCTCTTGCAAGAATTACCCAGCATGCACTTACTTTTCCAACTGGCATGTTGTTCTGAACTTTTCAAGCTCTCCTACTAAGTCCTCCTGTCCACTAAACCACAATAGAGTCAATCCCCAAGGGGGTGAGAGAGTGACATTGGTCTCTGTCCAGGGGGTTGGGACCTTGAATACATGAGTAAGACAGTTGCTATTAGGACCCTCTGGACATGTGCCCTGTCACCCCCACATTTGTTCCAGGTGCCCCAATACCTTCTCTTACATTCGCTCATAGTTGAAGAATATGCTGGCTTCCTGTCACTTGCCACCCAGAATGACCCACCTAACTGCTGTGTAGGACAAAATTGGAGAGAAAGAACAAGGGGGCAGGAATGTGCCGTCTGAACAGCTGCCTACCACACCCCATTGCAGGGACCAGAGACAGGCTTCATCTTGTGGGTCCATTTAGAAGTCTGGCTAATTAATGACTGCAAAAGCAGTTTGGATTTGCAAGCCTTTGTGGAATGGGCCTCATTTAGAAGTAATGGGCTCAAGATTGCCTCTGGCACCCTCACGACAATTAAAAATCCAGTAGGCAGTGCAATGGCCTCTACATGATTTTCCTATTACTTGTGATTTTTATTGTGATTGCAAATAGCTGCATTGCTAATGGTACCTTGGACAAAGATGCCTGACTAAGGATGAACTCATGTTTTTCTATGGCCTCTGTGTGATACACTGGCTCCTTGACCAGAGAATTACCCAGGTCGTGCTTACTCTTCTGCCTAGCAAGCTGATGCCAATTCTGGAAAGTCTCCTATTGAGTCGTTCTGGGATGAACACCTCTGTGCCCCTCAGAAGCCCCGAGGGAATGAGACCATGACTCAGATTCACCTCATTTGAAACTGTCTTCAGGGGTCTCTGGTCTCTGTTTCAAAGCCAGATGCTCCTGCTATGCAGTAAAACAGTGTTTTAAATGTGACACATCAAGGCAACCTGAAGGATCTCAGGGCTGATCAAGGAATGAACTGGATCAGAAGAACACAGAGCAGCTACCATCCACAGGGGAGGAGGAAATGGGCTATGGTGCTTAGTGGAGGCTCTGGGCATCTCGGTATGTGCAGGGTCTCTGGGTCAGAAAGCATCACTGAGCAGCATTACCACAGGACCTATGTTATCAGTAGAAAAGAATAGTGTTTCCCCACAGTAACTCCCAGTGACGAATTCCCTTGGTTTAGCTTATTTGCTTTCCTTTTCATGGGCCAATAATGGTGGCATACACCTTTAATCCCAGCACTCAGGAAACAGGGGCAGGTGATCTCTATGAGCTTGAGGTCAGCCTGATCTATACAGTTACAGGCCAGCCAGGGCTACTTGGTGGACTAATAAGATGTATTTTTCTTCCGTGGTTACACACACACACACACACACACACACACACACACACACACACACACACTTTGAACAATGTGCCCCCCATTATTCTCTCCCATCCCCTCCCTCACCAAATCCCTTCTTCCCAAGCCTGAAGCCTCACTTTACCTTTCATGTTTTTGGGAGAGCTGCTGCTCTTAATGTTGCCTGCATGAACTTGGATACGAAGGCAATCTACCAAGGAATATGACTCCACACCCCCCCAACACACACATACAACCTCTAATTGCCCATAGCTCCTCTGGGAGGGGTGCGGGTCAAGGGCCCAGCCCTGTGCAGCCCTGATGCAGATGGCCATTGCAGCTATGGGCTCACAGGTGCAGCATCCACGCCATGTACAGAAGACAGAATTTTGCAGCATTCCTTCCCATCCTCTAACTCTTACATTGTTCCCCTCGCTTCTTCGCTGTTCCCTGAGCCTCGGAGAAGGTTTGGAGGTCAGCTGTAGAGCTGAGCACTCAATGGGCTTCTGGGTTCAGCACAATGCCAGTGTTGAATCTCTGTGCCAACGCCTCCTGTTGCAAACAGAAGCCTCTCTTAACCAAGGCTGAGAGCAGTGCTAACATTTTTTAAAGTAGTGATGCTTATGTTTGTACAGGAGCAGATGAGGCTATAACCCAGGAGCCCCTCCACTTTTCAGGAAAGACAACAAAAACCAGAGTAATAAAAGAAAAGAGTACAGGAGACTGCTCTTCACTGCTGTTATAGAATAGTCTAAAACAATAGCAATGTATCTACAATACATTGTAGATAAAACAATAGCTACAATGTATCTCCATGAAGGACAGATGTGTCTACTCCACATCCTAGATTAGCTCCCACCCCAGCTACCGAGGGAGACTATGGTTATCGGTTGGAATCACAAAAGAACCTACCTCAGTAGCTGTGTGTGTGTGGGGGGGGGGGGGGATAATGAGCCAAGGTGTGAGGACACCTGTCCTCCCTAATGTTATCTGGACATCGTCATCGAAATCAAAGTCCTACCAGGTGTTTGTTTTGTTGGAAATTTACAAGGTGACTCTATAATACAGGTGAGAAAACAAGGAGCCAAGATTATCATTACAAAAAGCAGAAGTCAAGACATTATCACCAGG
Organism: Cricetiscus sungorus; assembly: GCA_030556225.1. NCBI lineage: Eukaryota > Metazoa > Chordata > Mammalia > Rodentia > Cricetidae > Cricetiscus > Cricetiscus sungorus. Next base: position 31,689,092 of record JANBXA010000044.1, on the reverse strand, counting down.
AGCTATTGATAAGGCCAGAGAACTTTCTAGAACTTGCTCCAACAAAAGGAAGATAAATAGGCGTGGTCGTCCACGTAGAAAAACACGTCAGCCTTGGTCTCTACCCTCCTCCCACAAGATCAGCCTCAGGAGTGCTGTCCGTCTAACTGTGAAAGAAAGCACGACTGGCTTCTGAGAAGTCACCACCAGGTGGATAAGCGGGACTTGAACCAGGTGAAGATGTCTTCGGAGAGACAAAGAAACTGGGCGTGAGGCACAGCTACTTCAGAGCGAGGAAGAATCCACACATCAGACTCCGTGTCCAGACCACATCCCTTCTAGTTTCGTCTACATCAGAAACCTTTTCCACATCAAAATTATTCAGGCAGAAGTATTCTAAAGGCGGGAGAAATTTCCCATGGTGCTTTTCGACAGAAGCATTGCATCGCTACCCAGGCTGTTAGAGTTCTGACTCCTATTTCATGTACAGTGGTTTTTCTGCTGTGGACCCTGCACTGTGCAAGGCATGTCGCCATCATTTTCCTATTTATCTGTGCTTCAGCTGGTGGATGATACCTCTGAGCCAGTCACCATGGAAACAACCACACAAGAAAATCTATCCTTTAATCTCCTTCCACTGCCTTTTCCTTTAGTATCTGAAAAAATTTTTAATCTACAAAATTAAAACTCAAAGAATCCATCGTGGAATTGAAACTTCCAGGAGTGCTTCTGGCTGTCGGGTTTTGCTCAAGGAAAATATAAATCTTAACTTTGGTTTGATGATCATAGCTTTCAGAAGCATTCCCGCATATTTCCCTAATGGGATCTCTATGGAAAAGCCGTAGCCGGAATTATGATTCCATTTTCCCAGGGTAAACTGAGACATACAACAATTACATGATAGGTTCTGTAGCTATTGATAAATAGGCCAAGCCTCATTCAATGCGAGTGAAAGAGTTTGCTGGCCCGTTTCCTGAGGGTCCTCCTTCCAGAAGCATAGCATCACTTTTGAGAGCTTTGCCTCCTTGTGGCTAAGACTCCAAAGAGGGTGAGGTGGATGTGTGCTTGGCCCTCGATTCCCAGTTTCGAGCCTCATTTCTCCCCTGTGGGTTCTTCCTCTGAGCTCTCCTCTCACACGTCTCTCACGTCTCTCTTATCACAAATGTCTCTCGTGTCTCTCCTATCATACAACATCTCTCCTATCACACAACGTCTCTCACTCTCCCAACCCCAGAACTTCAAAGGTGTTTTTTATTTTTTCCCAATGTATTTTATTCTGCAGTGCGGGGGGGGGTTGCAATGCACCCCCACATGCTCGCCCACCACAGGGCAAGCAAGTAAACGCTCTACCTATAGGCTATGCCCACCAGCCATAACCACGGACCACCCAGGAATTCATCTGAACTCAAATTCTGATGCCAGCACTTACCTAAAGAGTGTCTTTGGTCTGTTGATAACTTAAATGTAATTATTAACTAGAGCACTTGGCACAGTTGGAAATGAAGCATTTATTACTTGTCTATGAGTACACATCCATATGTGTGCATGTATGTGTAATTACATATGCACAGGGAGGTCAGAGGTTAATGCCAAGTGCCCTCCTCAGTTGTTCTCTCTCTGTCTCTCCTCTCTCTCTCTCTCTCTCTCTCTCTCTCTCTCTCTCTCTCTCTGTGTGTGTGTGTGTGGGGGGGGGGGGTGTGGGCGTGTGCACATGCGCGCGCATGCATGTTTGTGAGAATGATCCTGAAGGCCAGAAGAGGGTGTGGGATCCCCTGGAACTGAAAATGTTTAAATTAGGCAATTGAAGCCACCCAATGTGGAGCTAGGAACTAAACTCGAGACCTCTGCGGGAGCAGCAAGCACTCTTAACTTCCCTCCAGCCCCTTTATTGTTGAGGGCCTCTGAATTTGGAGTTGCAGATTTGGTTAGGCCAGCTCACCAGCAAGCCTCGGGGACCACACTGTCCCCATCTCCCAGGTGTGTAACGCCATGCCTGACTTTTCACACAGATGTGCCGGTGCTGGTTCATGTAAGACGTTTACCTCTCCACGTAAGTGCTTCCCGGGACAAGGGTCAGTGCCATCTGCACTTTTATCCACTATACACACAAACAGCTGCAGCCCAGAGCTGAGGGCTACAAAGCTCCCGCTTCATGTCGCCCTCGCTCTCCTTGGACCGCCTCCGTCAAAGTCTTTTTGGGGATTGCGCTACTCAAGATCTCTTTGCCCAAGCCCAAAGTCAGTGGACAGAAGAGATGCATCCACCAGTTCCCAGCCTGTGGCTCCATGGCTACGCGTGTGTCAGAAACCGCTCCAGCGGTCTCTGAACCGCCATCTTAGCTACTTCTGTTTCCCTTGATTCGAGGCTCCGACAGGAACAACTTAAGAGGAAAAAGTTAGCTTTGGCTCACGTGTGCAAGGGACTTCAGTCCACTGTAGCACGGAAGGCACAGTGGAGCGGTTCCATCCAAGGCAGGAATGTGAGGGACATGCTGTTCTCTCGGTGGCAGACAGGAAAACAGTGCTTAGCAGGACTTTCGAACTGTGACCTACTTCTGCTAGATAGGTGTCTTAAATGTCCCACCATCTTCCAAACCAGCTCTGCCACCCAGGAGGGTGACTTCCAGACATGTACCTGTGGGAGAGCTTTGAGCATCAAAACACAAGCATCCTCTTACTCTCGAAGCTTGACTTACAAGCGTTTGCATTGTTTGTTTGATTGGTTTTTTTGTTTTGTTTTATTTTCCTCAGAACACGCATTCTCACGAAACAGGACTCTCCAGGAACAGTGGGGTGGGGGGGAACCCACATTCTGAAAACCACAGCAAACTTTGAGCTCTGTGTCTTATGCAGCAGGTAAGCCCTCTCATCTGACTTCCTCAAATCTCAGAGGTAGGGGAGCCCTTCCCTGGGCTCACATCTTAGGGCAGACACCAGCTCCTCATGACTTTGCTGAGTTCCACTTAACAACACTTGCTGGAGCCTTGGGTCTCTTTGAAGGAGGTCTTTAGGGATTCGGGGGTCTTCTCCACTGGAAGTGCACTGTGTCATCCGTCCAGGAAGACCCACGCAAAGCCATGGTACAACAAAGAGCTTGTAGTTCTCTTTTCCCAGCTGTGACTAACCGAGGGGCTTAACTGGTCCAGCAGCTGCCTAAGATCAGAAACTCGAAGCCCAGCAGTGGGACTAGCTGGACAGATCTCCAAGAGTGCTCAAGTGAGTGACTTAGTGTATACCCACCATATTTGCCTAACAGGGGACCAGGTATGTTGTCCAAGATGTCTGAACTAAGCAAGAGAGCCAGTGTCAACGGGAAGAACAATCAGACAGGAAATAGTCAACGAAGACACACAGTCCACGGCGTCTGCACAATTATCCGCTAGTGAAGCTCTTGCCACTTGAGGGACTTACACAGTCAGGCCTCTAATTCAGATCCATCCTCTTTTCACTAACACACTTCTAATCTGCTCAGCTCCTGTGCCTCCTACCATTAACACGGAGCCTGTGTGGACTTCGCTTAGCAACCGTCCTCAGCAGAGATTACAATACCTGCCCCATGAGGTTGATGCAAAGATTAAATGAGATAATAGGGATACTCGAATTATGAATATTCAGGAGGAAGGTTTAGAAAACATGTAGTACAATGCTCAGAACAGTGTGGTGGCATTAGTGGCCATGAGTCTCCTCTATTCCCAGCAGATTTCTAATGTATAACGTCTAAATCAGGAAGGAAAGCCAGACGAGCTCCTAGGTGTTTGACTTGTAATTTATAACAGAGTCTTAATTTAATGTAGATAGAGGATAGATAGATTAAATATACATGTGTAGACAGAATATCTCTCCCCTTTCTACTATAAAAGTAGAATGGTTTGCATGGAAATCCAGAATCCTAGTTTATTCCGAAGACTAGAACTGTAGAAATAAATACCATGTGATGCCCTCCAGGCATGAGTTTGAGAACTAATATTCTCTTCCACCAGCTTTTGCCTCCTGTGACTACTTTCCTGGACTCTAATGAGCCTTCTTGGTCTGCAGAAATGGGTAGGGAAAGTATTCCCGCTGTCACCAGGAATTTGGGCAGTGGGGGATGCTTTTGTTTCTTGGCCAGCTATAG
>JANBXA010000044.1:30947500-30980000 GCA_030556225.1 Cricetiscus sungorus | reverse complement strand
GAGACCAACTTTCCTTGCAGAAGATAAGTCCAAGGAGAGGAAAATTGGGCTCCTGGTCTGTCTGCCTCTGCACCCCTGGTTTTCTTGGCTGCCAGGGCTGCTTGAGTTGCCTGAGGACAGTCACCACGGTGATTACTTAGGGAAATGTGTGCCGCTGTGTACCTCCTATGCAATGAACCCTCTCCTCTCGGGGCTCACCACCCACTGGCTTCCTTTTGATCCAGGTAATATGTTGATTATGAGTGGAGTGAGACTGCCCCCAAACCCAGGCTGGACGTGGCAGCCTCCCCAGGGCGGCAGGTGGCAGGTGGCCCGTGCCACACTTCAGTGACCTGAGCTTTTGCTGCTCCTCTGCTCGTGGCTTATAAACATGGCATTTGCTTTCGAGTCTTGGGGGAGCCTTGAACTTCTAATTAAATTGGCTCCAAGCAGGTGGAAAGCAGGTGGCTATGGGGAGGGCATGGAACAGCTGTGGAGAAGGTGGAGGGGGCCTGTTTCCGCTCAGCCTGCTGGCAGCCCCTCACTGTGCTGGTACGTGTTGACTCACACAAATATGGCTTCCTTTTCCTGGAGAGCAGCCCCCTGCCCCCCCACTCCCCCCCCCCCCCCCGTGACACCGTTTGCCCTAGTGGTTGTCCTAAAGAAAAATAGTCACTCTTTTTACTCTGGTTCACCAAAGCTCTACCTTCCTCTTCCTCTCTCCATCATTCAAGGGTGGGGATCTATTTACCAACATGACACTTTTTTTTTAAAAAAAACAAAAACAAAAACAAAAACTGTTCTAAATTAGCCCAAATATGAAATTTGCTATGTTCAGGTACACAGTTGTCCACCGTCTCCAGGACTTATTTTTCCTCTTCCCAATGGAAATTCTGTAGCAAAAAGTAATCCCCCATCAGCTCCTGGAAGCCATTAATGTAAGTCCTTTAGGGCCCCTTTTACAAGGATGACTTATGGTCCAGTACTGGGTTGCACGATAATTCTGTATTAAATGTTTGGGGGGACCACAGACTTCCACTGCAGCCGTGCCCCTTTCCACCCCTTCCAGTGCTGAGGGAGGGGCCGGTTTCTCCACACCCTCACCAGCGCCCACTCTTGTAAGTACTGCCACCTGATGCCTGTAGAGAGGAGTGTCTTCGTGACTCATGCCATGCTTTCCTTCATGTGCACACTGACCACTATCTGTCTTCTTCGGAAAAATTTCTTAAGTCGTTTCTCCATTTTTCATTATTCCTTCCCTCCCCCATCCCTTCCTCCATCCCTTCTTCCCCCTCCCTCCTCCCTCCCTCCCTCCCTCCCTCTCCCCCCATCCCTCTTTCCCTCCCCCTCCCTCCCCCTCCCTCCCCCACCCCTCCCTCCATCCCTACTTCCCCCTCCCTCCTTCCTCCCTCCCTCCTTCTCTTCTATCCCTCTTTCCCTCCCCCTCCCTCCCCCTCCCCTCCTCTCCTCCCCCTTCTTTTCTCCTTTCTCTGGATGGACTCCGGGGCCTTGGCGAGTGTTCTGTCACTGAGCCCCCCTCCCCCCAGCCCTCTACTCCCCTTTGAACTGCATCTGTGGTGCCTCTCTCCTTGAGTCTCCAGCCTCTTGGTAGTAGGGAGTCAGAGCAGAGGTTGAGGAGGATGCCACCGCTGTTGGCCTCAGGCAAGCAGGCTCCTTCCTCAATGCTCCCTTTCCCATCAGTGAACTTCCTGCCTGACTCAGAAGTTGAAGGAAATGCAAGGTCACCTGGGGCAGCCAGCATCACACCAAGACTTCCTGTGATTGTGGCCTTACTCTTAGCCCTGCAGCAGACTTCATTTGCAGCTGGAGCCTGCTTTGTGCCTTCTGCCGCAGGATGCTGTAGCGTCCCGGAGAATTCTGAGATAGATGCTGTCAACAGAGCCCAAGGCAGCCACACCAGTTCAGAGTGTGTGGCTGGAGCAGCCAATGTGTATCAGTGGGCCGCTGCCTGTCTGTCAATCTGCCAAAGCTTACTGACACACAGTTCATCTTGGCGAGGGAGAAGTTGACCCTGAAGTCTGCAGAGCCACAGGCCAGCTGTATTTGCATATGTGGGAGGGAAGGGGGTTGTCTAGAACAGTCCGCAGGAGCCTGAGCTGGACCCAGTGTCTGCAGTGCCTGCTGTCCTCATAGCAGTAAGACTTTATGCTGTGCCAGCCCCAAGGTTTCGAGTGCTGCATTGGTTTCATCCCCTCCACTGTCCACATGCCCAGTGCCCTCCTTCCCAGGATACCATGGAGCAAAGTGTGCCTTCAAACAGCAACTTCCCGGATACTTCCCGGAAGTGTTCTCTGCTTCCCGCTGTCATCCCTAACCCCTAACTCCGCAGAGCTATCAACACACAGTGGGGCCCATTCATCCTCTCACTCAGAGCAGGTGCACAAGATTCTCATCTGAATCTGTGTCTGTTTGCTTGAGGCTGCAAACATTCCCCATGGCCTTTAGAGGTGCGGTTTCCTTGGAGATGGCAACATCAGATCTGGGGACCTGCCTGACCGCCGACCGGATTTTATTCCTGGCAAGAACTGGGAAACGGGTCTCTAAACAGAGCCAAAGCCATCAGCCACCATCAGGGATTTCATTTTGAAGCCACAGACCGAGGACCCTTTTGATGTGAAAATGAGAATTGATTAAAAAAGATCACTGCCATTTAATTAACCTGTGTGCTGGTGGCGATCACTTACAGACATTTAAATGAGTAACACACAGCTGACTCTCTTCATGCACGCATGTGTCGAGGGCTCAGGATAAGGGTTGAAGTCTTAGTTCTCTACTTAACAGGATGGGGCTGTGCTTTCTTCAGGACCCCAGTGAGCAAGGTCTCCAGCCCTTCTGTGTACTAGGGTCTTTTCGGGACAGGGAAAACAGCAATGGTCCCCTTCTGCTATGATCCCACTTGATGAGGCTAATGTTATTTATGGCACTCCTGTGAACTGCACAGCCTATGAGCCATTCTGGCCCACAGGGGGATTTATAAATAAAGTTTTATTGAGATGTTTCCTTCCATCTTTTCTTTCGTTTCCTTCTTTCTCACTTTCCTTTTCCTTCTCTCTGCTCTCTTCCATCTATTCCCTTCTCCTTTCTCCCACGCTTCCTTCCAATTGCTTCTCTACCAAATTACACATGTATCACAGGAAGTGAGCCTTTTCATATCACAGGCAGTGAGCTTTTCATTCCAAAAGACACTCACTCATAGCAAAGTATGACGAGCTCTTCCATCCTCCTCATTCTTCTTCAGACACACCATACAAATATACAGGGAATATGTATGCATAATAGTCATGCATTTATACACATTTAGTGTAAATACTGTTTGTATATGAAAGCTCATACTATATATATGTTGTCTGGCAATTTTGTTCTCTATAAGCCAGTTTGTCTTGGGCTTTTAAACAACTGTTTGTTTGATCAGGAGCCGTTAAGCCTACAGGGACTTACTGGCACCCAAGCAAGTGCAGCAGGAAGCAGGGAGGACGCTGCTTGCTGCCAGTCAAGCAGGCTTAAGCTCAGCTGGCCTTCTTACATAGTTCAGGACCAAGGCCTAGGGAATAGAGCCTCCCAGCTGGACCCTCCTTCACCAATTACAATCAAGACAGCCACCCCCCAGGCAATTCTTCAGCCGAGAGCCTCTCACCCTCCTAATAGTTCTAGGTGTCAACCTGACAATTACAGTTAAGCAGAACACCATAAAACTTTATGGGCCCCAATAAAACTTGATAGACTAAACAGATCTGGACCAGATCTGGAGAGGGGAGTAATTCCCTGAGCCCTTGAAGCCTATGGCTGTGATGGCCTCATAGCTGTGTGTGTGTGGCCGTGTTCTTGAGACTATTTCAGAGGTGGGCTTGGTTTCCATTTCTTCTTTCCTTCTGGAATGTTCCAGCCAGGTCAGCCTCAGTGGCTGAAGTCTTGGTTCCTGGAGAGCCTGAGCAGATGCTATAGAACTTTGTGCTAGAACACCAGCTCCTTCTACCCTGTTGGTGATGCTGGCATAGCTGAGCAGTGTCCTGGAGAAAGCATCTCTAAGCGTCCGAGGGCTCGTTGGAATGCAGGCATCTGGGACCCACCCTAGGGGTGTGGGGAGCTGGGTTTGCTCCATGGAGTCTGGCTGTAGTGAAACTTTGAGGCCATAGGGCTGGAGGCGAGGCTCGACAGCAGGGCATGTGGCTAGTGTAACGTCTTGTCTTCTATCCCCCAAACTAAGGGAGAATTAGAGGCTGTTTTGATTCAAAGGAAGAAACAAAGGAAAGAAAGAAAGAGAGGCCCAAAGGGTGGGAGGAAGGGAGCTCACACAGCATTGCATGGTGATAGTCAAGGGGTGGATGAGGGTTCTTGTCACAGATGGCATCAACAGGCTATCTTAGCGACTTTGTGTAGCCAGAATGACCTACTAGGTTCTGTTGAATTCCACCACTGGCCAAATGAACTTCAAATGTTCATTCCCCTAGCACTGAGTCACTACTCAAGATACACTTCCCCCTGCGAGATTTCAGTGGGTCTGATTGGCACTTGATGTCTCAAGGAGGCCATTGTCCTCTAGGTTGGCATCTCCAACTGACCCGGGCAGGAGAGAAACAGTTCCCAAATGGGGAGGGATGGATGCCAGGTGACTTTAAGTCCGACATCTGCTGGAGGGCAGTGGCACATGGCTGTGTAGGGAGACTTCTGCAGATGAAGGGGTCCAGTTGCTCTTGGCAGAAGCCGCAACCTCTGTCTTAATTCATCCCAAACGACCAAGTTTTGCTGCATGCACTGAGCGTATATCAAAGGTCTCACTTAATAGGCCCCAATTCGTTACATTCACCAGGAAAAAGAGCAGGAAGCCTTCCTGGAATCCCTGCAGACCAGCCACGAGCGGCCACGCTCACCCAGACCTTGCCATGATCCTTTACACACTCATCTGCCCCACAAAAGCAAACGCAGCTGGGGAGCCAGAGAGGTGACCCCGCCATGGAAATAGGAAGTCTTGAGCTCAAAGCTACAAGGATCCTCACTGGGCCAACGTCACGGTGCTAAGAATGGAGGACAGCAAGCTGCCTCACAGGCTGAGCGGGCTGGGGTATAAGGAACTCTTGAGACCGTGTTTGCCGCAGAACCTAACCCTGCAATTTACGGTGGGAAGTTGAGCCTAGGTGACGTTAGGTGCCTGGCCCTGAGGAGTCCAACCCACCCACAACCCTGCTTGGGCAGAGTGCCCCCAGCCTCCAGTTCCCAGCGGGATGAGGGGAGCCTTGTCGGTTCTGATGGACAGAACCCAGGGAGCCACCAGCTAAAACCCACTTCTCTAGACACAGTGGGCATGCCTACTCAGCTTCTTTTGGAAGTATGTGCCTGCGTGCGTGCGTGCGTGCGTGCGTGCGTGCGTGCGTGTGTGTGTGTGTGTGTGTGTGTGTGTGTGATGCACAGGTGTGAACATGTGTGGAGGCCCAAGGACAACCTTCAGCGTCACCTCAGGAGTTAGTCACCTTTATTGCTTTGAGACCACATCTCTCATGGGCTTGCAGCTCACAAACGTAGCTAGACTGACTGACCAGGAACGGTCAGGGTTCCTCCTGTCCCCGACCCTCCCATGCTGGGATTACAAGCACATGCCATCATGCCTGCTTTCTTTTCTTTTCTTTTTCTTTTTTTGTCTTTGTTTTTAATTTTTTTTTTTTCCTGTGTAGCCCTGACTGTCCTCAAACTCTTTCTGTAGATCAGGCTGTCCTTGAACTAGGAGATCCAACTGACTTCTGCCTACTGTGTGCGCCACCACTGCCCAAATCATGCCTGACGTTTTTTGTTTTTTTTTTTTTTACGTGGGTGCTAGGGATTTGAACTCAGACCCTCATGCTTGCATAGCATGTACTTTTCTCACTGCGCCGTCTTCCCAACCTCCAGATTAATTTCCTTCCTGAGGAGAAGGGGGGGCTGGGTACAAAGGGGGTGAAATATTCACTCAACTCGAGCACGGTTTTTCCAGCTGGCCTCTGGCTTGGGTGGGGAGGGGTCTTTGCTGCTCAAGCCTCAGCAAGGTAACTCTTAGTGCTGTATTGCCTTGGGTGCTGACCTGGCTGCTGTCATAGAGCAGTGTCTGAGCCTGGTGAGTCCTTTCTTGCCAGAAGTTCCAAACAAATCCTAGCATGGCTGTGATACATGGTGATAGAACCAAGCGCTGCAGAGCTAGGCTGAACCTAGTTCAAATCCTGCCTCTACCTCTTCTGTACTGTGTGACCTTGGTGGAGTTGCACAGCCTCTCCGACCATCTGTTTGTCCATCCAGAGGCAAGTCCCATCTTGAAGATGAAGGAGATGACCTAATGTCTGTCTGTCTGTCTGTCTGTCTGTCTGGGCATAGGCGCAGGGGGCCGGAAGCCAGGCTCTTTGCTTTTCCCAGGCCTCCCCTCAGCCACCTTCTTTCCAGTTTCTGATATTAGTCAGTTGACTCTGCTTCCCTCCCTGACCCCAAGGCAAAGCCTGCAAGAGAGGGAAGAAGCTAGCCTGGTCATTTCTCTAGGGAGACCATCGTTTATTGGGTTGACAGAAGCCTGGCCACGTCCCACCGGCCCCAGGGAGACAGTGAGCAGAGACCTCTGAACCAATTTGTCTTGGAAATTGTCTTTTTCTTCAGGCAGAGGGAGGGAGGGGGAACTTGGAAGAAAGCATCTAGCCAGATGCCCTGCGAAATCTGCCCCAAATCAACCATCCTTTTTAATAACGAAGATTGTCATGAGCCCCGGTTCAATCGGAAATGACAGGCTGTGTAAATATTTGCTCTGTAACTGATTTATGGAGTAGGGAACAACAAAAAAATAAGATTAGTCACTAATCATGGGGCTACAGGAAGATCAGGAAGCCCGGATGCCAGGGCCCACTGCCTGGAAGGCCCAGGCTCTAACCCGGGTCAGTGAACACTCTGAGGACAGTGGGGGAGACAGGCGGTGCTGTGGAGGGGGTCTTCACCGGGGAGTGTGGACTTGTGGATTATTCTCTAGGGAGGCTTCAGGCAATTTGGAGGTCAGCCTCTAGCCAAAGACTCAGGTATGAATCCAGGATGGGCTTTTTCTTGAATCTGACAGCTGGCAAACTTCCCTCCAGGATGGTGCCATTGAGCAATAGGCATGTGTGTATCTGTCGTTTATGGTGAGGTTGACAGGCTCGCGTCTTCCTGAGTATACGAACTGTTGTGAAGGCCAGTAGTGGGTGTCACCATTCCTTCTGCAAATGGATTACACCCCTAGCACAGCACCCAGCCCCTGCCATCACGGAGCTGGCATGGCGTTCCTGGGTATGGTGGCCCACTTCCTTGTTCTGAACTTCCTGCAGGTTCAACCCCACATAGCCACTCAGAGCCAACACCCCCTGGCACAGTCCTACCTTCGGGACGGATATTTGGTCTCACCTCCCCGTAGCATCTAGATAAAGTAGAATCCTGGAAGAGGTGATCCATCCAGATTTATTGGCCTCCCTCCAGGGTCATCAATGTGGGGCAACCATGAGTCCCCATGCCGCAGTGTGTAAGAACACGTGGTCTTTATCCACCTGCAAATTCATACCGTTGTCCGTACTGCAGCTGGGGAGATGGCTCTGTGGGTAAACTTGCCTTGCAAGTGAGAATGAGGATCAGAGTTCAATCCCCATTACCCATGTAAAAATCTGAGTATGGTGTTGTGTGCTTCCGATTCTAGGGCTGGTGGGGTAGGTTAGAGGCCAACTATAGGACAGGTCGTCCAGGCAGATTAGCTGGATCAGTGAACCCTACTGAGAGATACTGTTTCAACCAAAAAGTAAACCCAAAACAAAAAATAAACCATACCAAAACAAAACAAAAAGATGGGTAGCACATGAAGAATGACACACAACACTGACCTTGGCCTGCATGGGCATATATATATGTACATACATGTGCATGCATGTATGCACCCACACACACGCCTGTACATACACAGCCCCTTCAAACATGACACACACAGAAAATGTCCTCACCAGTCTCAAATAATATCCAGGCATTATGGTAGCCCTGGGGTCCATAACAAACTGGTTAGACACAACCCCTGCCCTCCTTGGGCTTCCAAACAGGAAGGAGGACTCCAGTGTCCATGAGACGCCCAGAAAAGCAGCCACGTGCTTACATACCGGGGTCCTAGCTGTGGAAAGCCAAGGCTGCTGGTGATGGGGCCCAGCTGTCCCGGGAGGAGGAGAGGGAGACTGGCTGGAATTTGGGTATCAGGGACAGCCTGACTCCAGCGGGCCAGGCAGTGGGAAGTGAGATCAGGGGCAGCTTTGAGCGGCCCCTTGGATTTTCCTCCTTTGGAAAGGTGTGTTGGGACTCAGAGAACCCCAGTGTGTGTGTGGGAGGGGGCAGGGGCTCCCTGTCTGCTTTCGGAAAGGCTCTTAGGATGTGGCCCTCCCTGGTGACTTGGGGTTACAGGGTCTCTTGCTGATGGCCAATGAATGCAGAGTTGAGTATGACACAGTTATTCCTAATGTTTCGAGTCCTGGCAGGAGGTATTTTGGCCCTGCACTCCTTACCTCTTTCTACATTCGTTCTGTGCACTCACTGGGAAACAAAGCCATGATTAATGGGAGAGAAGCCGCAGTTTAATTTACGTCTTCCTCAAATCCGGGCTTTGACCTATCACATGCTTTTCAAGTGTGTGTGTTTACACTATGCACATTATATATGTTCTAATTTCTAGGATTTTTTTTTTCTTGGAGACAGGGTCTGGTGTAGCTCAGGCTGGCCTTCGACTCACGGTGTTGCCAAAGATGATGACCTGAGCTTTTGAACCGCCTGCCTCCACCCTCAGAACTCAGAGACTACACATGTGCACTCCCACACCTGTTTTGCGTGGTGCTGGGGTCAGAACCAAGGACTTGATGCATGGCAGGCAAGCACCGTGCCAGCGTAGCCGCACGCATCCCCAGCTATTTTCGAGGAATTGCTAGAGAACCGCGTGTCTTAGTATGTCAGCCAAATCTGTGACACCAGTTACTAGTGAACTTAGAGCATCTATCTAATTGGAAGCAGAACTCCACCTCAAGTTTGATCTTGATCTTGAAGAGAAGACATGTATCACAGTGGACCTCGTTCCAGTGGGCTGTGTCCCTCTGTATCTGTCACTCCGGCTGCCTAGGACATTATTTTTCTTTCTTTGGATAAAATACAGAGAGAAGCAGTTGCATATGCCACTTGAATTCTGTCTTATTATTTAAAAACTACTCCCGTTACTAAATTGAAACAGTTGAGACAAGTCTAAAAGCGATGAGGTTTCTGTGTCTAAAACCCACAACCCCCCCCCCCCACAAGCCTGCCAACTGCCTGCTCGTGTGGGTCCTTCTAGAAAGTGTAGATACAGATGTCCCTGCCTCGGGATGGCTCTGCTCACGATTTTCCTAGCTTACAGTGGCGTGAAAGCAATTTGCCTCCAGCAGAAACTGCTTGGGGGCTGGATTTCCATCCATCCATCCGTGGGCTGGCAGGGTTCAGTGCAATCCCTCTTCGACAGTGTCTGTGTATCCCGAGTTGGCCTTGAACTTGCTGTGCAGCCAGTGATGACCTTGAATCCCTGACCACCACTGGGTTTCTGAGATATTTGGGATTGAACCCAGGGCCTTGTTAGCCAGCACTCTACCCACTGAGCTACATCCCCAGCTCCTGTAACCAGATCTCTAGAGACCTGGGCTGTTACACTTGCATTCTGAAATCTGGGGGGTTAGGGTCCTCAACATACGAATTTAGGGGGGCAATTCATCCCAAGCCTGAGGCGGCAGGGGCGGGAACTTTGGGGGACAGGAACTCACTTTGAGTGTCTTACTTGAAGACACTTCCTACCCTCTCATACAGGAAGTCGTTCTCTTGGCTGTTACTGTGGCTCTCAGACCTTTGTGTGTCCTGAGCCAGGGGTCGGGACAAAAGGAAGTCTTGCCTTTTTCACGGATGCGTGTCTCCGTTCAATTTCGAGTGCTGACCTGCCTCCCCAGAGGAAGGACTTTGTCCCTTATCTAGAGGCAAAAGTACTCCCTGACAGAGGACAAAGGGGAGATGAACCCCAGCGTTCCCCTCTGGAGTCACCACCAGCCAGCTGGAGTATTCCCATCCAGCTGTTGGCTCCTGAAAACCACCCTGGGGAAATTCTTTGTAATGGCAAAGACCTCAGGGGCTCAGAGAGGTTAAGCACTTGATAAAGTTCACACAGCTACTCAAGGAGTAAACACACAGCACAAGCAGCATTCGGATGGTTTCTGTCATTGGACAAATGCCTGTGACGCCACATTGGTCACTTTAACCCTTTAAAGGCCACTCTTCAGTGTCAGCGCACTCGAGCCTCAGCAGTTACCTCTTCTGCCCACTTCCAAGGCTCTTCGTGACCCCAAAGCAGACAGCAAAACAGCACCTCCCTTGGACCCCACTCGCCTTCCTGTCCTTCAGTCCTGGCCTGCTGACCATGTCTGCGGCCTTACCCCATTCTGCTCTATAAACTGGAATGTGTGGTCTTTTGCGTCTAGCTTTCTTCCTGAGGCGTGACAGACAGCTCTGAGGTTCACTGATCGCAGCACATTTGATCATCCAGGCGGGTCACATTTGTCCTCTGTCACTCAGTGATGCGCATTTGGTGGTTTTTTTCCCCCTGCCCTTCGGTGGTTGTCAGTGTTCATGTGTCAAGTGTCAATATCCATGAACACTTTTTTTGTTTGGGGATTTATTTCCCATTCTTTTGGGTCCATAGCTGGGTAATGGAACTGTTGGGTTGTATAAAACTCTAGTTTTACATGGTCGAAGCCTGACCAAAGCGTTTTCCATAGCGGCCATGCATCTTCACATTCTCGCCAGTGGTGCCTGTGGCTTCCCATTCTCCATGTCCTCATCAGCACGTGGTATTCTGCTTATGTTTGAGCATGGCCATCCAGGAAGGTTGAGGTTGCAGCTTACGGTCATTTTAGTTTGTGTCTCCCACCACAAACACTTTAGCATCTGTGTGTGCTTGTTGGGTCTTCTTGAAGGAAAGTGTCACTCAGTTCATTTTTATCTTTTTAATTATTGTCTGAAAACCCCATTTTCTAAGATACAACTTTCATGTGGAAATGTAAACTCATCCACTTATCCACCCACCCGTCTGTCTGTCCACCCATCTGCCCATCCACTCATCCATCTACCTACCCCATCCATCCACCCATCTATCCATCCACCCCATCCATTCATCCATCCATCCATCCATCCATCCATCATCCATTCATCCATCCATCATCCATCCACCCATCATCCACTCATCCATCCACCCATCCATCCACTCATCTATCTTCTCATCACCCACCATTCTCCTCCTTTCCTCTTCCTTTCTTTCTGTTGTTCCTTCATCACCTCTTTTTTCTTTCTTCCTTCTTTTCTCATCTTCCCTCCTCTTCTGTTCATTTATCCTCATCTTCCCCCTCCATCCTTTCTATTCTTCTTTCATTTCACCTTCCTTCCGTCTCCTCCCTCTCCTCCTCCCCCCTCCTTTCTTCCATCTGTCTCTCTGACAGTCATCGGCTCTCGTGACTATGGATTGGTAACCACATCACTTCTGACATCCCCGAGCTGCTGGTTTGGATGTGGTACACTCCAGTCTTGCTCTGATTTGCATGACCTCATTGTCAGTGCCTCAGGCTCTCCTAGGTGTTGAGGGGACAATCATAGTTTTATGCTCAGGGGCTTGCCCATGTCCCATGCCCTTGCTGAGGCTGGTGAAGGGTGTTCTGGGAGTTTCAGATAAAGCCCAGCCTGGCTTCAGTTCTCAGTTCTGTTTCTTTCTAGGCTTCTGCATGGCTGTGTGGCCATTGGATGTAACCAAAGCCCAGCTGTGCTCATGATAGAAAACAACATGCAGGCTTGCCTGGGCCAAGCACGCTACCTCATAGGTCCTCATGGTCTCACAATGCCTTCTCAGAAGGGGACCAGGTTCTCTCCATTGTCCAGGTGGGGAACTGAAGCACAAAGAGGACATCTCATTCCTGAGGACTCAAGTCCCGTCTCTCTCTCCCCAACAGCTGTGTACTGGCCTTGGGGCAGGCATGTGCCACTTTGAATCCCTGCTGCTGGCCAGTTTGGGGCAAAAGAGACTCACCGGTTCCGGCTTCCTCATTTTGTCCATCCCTGGGCAGAGATGAGTTGCCAGATGTGAGCTTCTAAAAGGAGGAACACCTATCTGAACCTTGTAGCAGGCTCCCGAGGGATAAGCAGGATTGGCCACTGCCACTGGGGTGCTGAGAGGGGTGGACATGGCCGTCTGTAGAGCATGGCTTTTTGTTTTTTTTTTTTTAAGGTGGTACGACGGAAGCCTAGAGCCCCCGGGACTGGCAGTTTACGAGCAGGTTCTGCTGCAGCCACCAGAGGGCACTCAGCTCTGTGCTGGGCAGATGGGAGTTTGGAGAAGTGGGTGGGAAGGTGTTGAGAGATGTAGTCTCACACCTCGTACTCCTAGACCAGCTCCTTGGAGAAGGGAGACACTTCTAAACCAGCGTGTGAGCTGTATTTTATGCCATGGCTGCCAAGCCAGGACTGAGAGATACAGCGGTGCCATCTGCATGGTTCATGTTCTTGGGGAGTCAGCAGTTGGGAGTCGGAGGTAGAGAATTAGAATGCAGTGTGACGCCCCCACCCTAGGCCACGGCTCCCATTCAGAGCATCTACTTAAGCAGCACACCTCCTGTGTGCCAGGCCATTTACACAGCACCTACTATGTGCCTGGTGCCAAGCCAGTTGCCAAGGATGGAACAATGAAGCCCATTTTCTGCCAGGGAGATAGCAAGTGTGGGAGAAAGGGGAAAATATGACCATACAGACATCAAACACACACACACACACACATACACACATACACATACACACATACACACACACACACACACACACACACACAAAATAGGTGACTGCTAGTTCAGGCTGGGGGTGGGGAGGGGAGGAGAAGAGGGTTATCAGGGAGGGCTTCCTGGAGGAAGAACACCTGTCCCTGCAAGGGGGGGGGACTGAGGTTACTAGGGAGGTTCTGGAAGCAGACATGCCAGAGCTGAGTTATCAAGACGGAAATCAAAGACGCTGAGCAGAGGCAGGAACTATGAGCCTCCTGTTTGGCCAAGTGTGAGGTTGTAGAAATGGAGTTTTGTGCTCATGCTCCGAGAGATGCCCTCACTTAGCTCCCACCAGACATCAATCAGCACCTGGCTGGAGCCCTCCATCCTTAGCGCTTCCTCCTCATCTCCGGCCCAGTATGAAGAATCTCACTGGAAATTGGCTAACTTTACCTCCCAGTGATCTGCTTACATGGAAGATGTCCAGAATAATAATAATAATTAAAAAAAAAATCCCAAGACCTACTTCTTTTCTTTTGCTTATTCAGGGCAGAGCTTTGCTGGCCTCAAAGTCAGCATCCTCTTCCCTCAGCCTCCTGAGGGCTTGAAGTACAGGAGTGCACCACCACACTAGCCAAGCCTTGGATGCTTACATCAGCATTCAGCCATCCAAAAAATTACCAAGCCCCTCACCTTACTTATTTTTTTACATTAAAAAAGTATACATTTTAGAGTTGTCTTAGAGTTTCTATTGCTGTGTCGAAACCCCAGGACCAAGAGCGATTTGGGAAGGAAAGGGTTTGTTTCAGCAGGAACCCGGAGGCAGCAGCTGATGCAGAGGCCGTGGAGGGAGCTGCTCACCGGCTTGTTCTCGAAGTTTGCTCAGCCTGCTTTCCAATAGAACCCAGGACCAGCAGCCCAGGGGTGGAGCCCACCCACATCAATTGTCAATCAAGCAAATGCACCATGGGCTAATCTTGTTGGGGACATTTTCTCAGTTGAGGCTCTCTCTTTCCAAATGAGTGTAGCTGCCTGCTGTCAAGCTGGTAAAAAAACCAGCCCACACGGTGGTGCCTACAAAATACTATTCGAAAGAGAGTTGCTGCTAGTCTCAAGTCAAATGTCAGGTGATGCCGAGTTGGGTAGACTCCTCACTGGCAGGGGTGTTCTATTAGAGATGCCCGGTTACATTCCAGCAGGCTGGGTCTCCACTCGTATAGATCGCGCTTGTGTTTTCACGGTACCCAGCTGTTGCCAGGCGGGCAGCGTTTATATTGGCTGCGTAGACAGCACAGCCAGACTCAACCTTGTCTCCTTGTTCTGTTTCCTTCTCAGGGCCAAGAAGAAGAGCAAGCCGCTGAACCTCAAGATCCACAGTGGCGTGGGCAGCTGCGAGAACATCCCTGCCCAGCAGCGCTCCCCACTCCTCTCCGAGCGCTCCCTGAGGTCCTTCTTCGTGGGCCACGCACCCTTTCCGCCCTCCACCCCACCCGTCCACACCGAGGCCAATTTCTCTGCCAGTAAGTCCCTGCCAGCCCCCAGGCCGCACTGGCCGGGATCACCAGGCCCTCACTGCGCAGTTGGTCGCCTTCCCTGCCAGGTGCACGCTGTCTGTGTCTGGAGTTCACGGGTCAGGCCACATCCAGAGCTGCCACCTCCCGCACGCACGCACGCACGTGCAGCTCCCGGGTCCTTAGATGGTTTTGAAGGGGGCGTGATTGGCACCTGGAGGTGACTGGCTGTCACGCACCCTCAGTATCTGCTCTTTGGCTTGCACGCTGAAAGCCGGGGGAGGGGGGGACATTAGAGGGAACATTTATCTTTTTTCGCCCTGCACACTTCCACCTTTCAACCCCTTGTTTTAGGGTTTTCTGTCCATGTGGGGGTCTGTGTTGACATCATGCACGGTTTTTTTTGCCTGAGGCCAATATGTACAACTTTTACATCTCGATGACGTATTGGGGTTAAAGCCAGGTTAAGTGTGTCCTAGGATTTACAGTCTGAATTCACAAAGTGCTGCCAGAGATACCGTGCTTTCGACTTGAGTACAGAGGGAAGTCCCTGATGGCACAGGGATGAGTTTCCAGAAAGTTCTGATCTTACCCAAAGACACTACCTGCTAAAAGGGCAGATGTGGGCAGAGGGGAACCCATTGAAGCGAGCCTAGCTGCTCCTCCAGCAAGAGAGGATGTTGATGACTGATGGGACATTTGGGGCCACAGGATGCTGGCTTCCAGAATCGCTGGCCATGTGCCCCAGGGCTGCCACAGACTACTGTGCTGCCCTGTAGATCTGGTGGGAGCTAGGAGGGCTTTATTGACCACCAGGATAATTGCTACCCTCAGTACCTCATTCTGTTCTTTCAACCGTCCATTGCAGACATAGATTATTACCACAGTATAAATGGGGAAACTGAGGCCCAGGGACACTAGAGACCTCCCTCAGAGTCCCACAGCTACCTAGTAGTTGGGCCAAGATTTCAATGTTGTTCTTCCTTTCCTCTCTCCCTTCTGCCCTCCTCTTCCTCCTCCCCACCCCACCCCTACCAGTGGCTTGGAACCTAGGCTAACCCTTGCTAGCCAAGCGGTCTCCCACTGAGACATTGTCTCACTAAATTGCTCAGTCCTGTCTTCAAGCCAGCCTACACTCTGATGCTTTTGAACTTAACTCTTCCTGCCTTAGCCTCCCCAGTAGCTAGGGCCCCAAGCCAGTGCACCAGATCCCTCCGACATCCAGACAGAATGATGTTGCCTTCTCTAAATGGAGGTGTGTGTGTGTGGGGGGGGATGCCATTTATTACCCAGTCTTTACTTTCCAGGGAGCCTGTGGGCTCTCTTCAGGGAGAAAATCGGTTATTCCTGTCCCTGGGAAAGGCCCAGTAATAGCTGACACACAATGTTGTACTAGGCAGGGCCTCAATACTGAACTTGTATCGGTCCTCAAACAGGCAAGGGCATGCATTATTGCAGGGGGATGCACTGGCGTGTGTGGCTTATCCTAGTGCCTGGGCCAGTCGGGCCCTACGTCCCACAAATTAAAACAGCCCAGGATGAACACATCAGCAGCAGGAGGCCGATTTATTAATTATTAATTCCTCAAGAATTAATGTGTGCCCCACCCCACAGGGGCGTAGGGAGGATAGGATGGCGGCTGGCGCTTAGTGCTCCGTGACTCAGTAAAGGGGAGTTTGGGGAGCTATTGGTGTGTGTTACGTGACAGAGTGGTTTGAAACAGTGATAGGGATGAGAACACCAGTAGGTGTTAGCCACAACATCTGTCGGCACTCTCTGTGTGGTGACAGTGTCACGGGCCTTGTCCAGAGCCCTCTCCCTCATTTGACTTGTACGTTATCCATGATATAGAGAAACCACCCTCTACAATGTTGAGACTTTTACCATCCCCTCTTGAGAGATGAAGAAATGGGGACTGGGCTTAAGGACCTGGTCATAGGTCACAAGGTCAGGGGAGCAGCGAAGGAGGGAGTCATTCAGTCTGCAAGGCCTCCTTCGTTGACCCTGGCTTCTTGACAGCCTTCCGCTTTCTTCCTGGCTTGGGGAGCCACCCGTGTGGTGGCTTTGTGGAAAATGCTTCTAGGTTAGCGTGCTGCGTTCACATGTGTTAGCCCTCCCCCCCACTCCTGGACTCTGCTGTTAGTGTTCACTGCCTGGATGGGTCCAGGTGGTGGCCGTCCCTGAGGGGCGGGGCGGGCAGCTGTAGAGGTTGAAAAGCTGATTCCTGGCAGCCTCTGCAACTCATCCATCCTGAGTGCCTTCCCTTGAAGCTGAGGAATGACCTAGTCCTCCTGAAGAGCTCTGGAAGTTTCCGTGTTAGCTGCCTGTGGCCTTCCAGCCACATGAGAGACATTAGTGGCTCTAATGCTGTGACCTCCTTATCGCAGTCATCATGGTAGCAGCTAGAATCATATCCCAGGGCTAAGGAAATAGTCTCCTTCAGCTAATACCTTGGAAGATGCTATATATACCCTCTCTGGGGCTGTCCCTCCAGCCCCTGTGGGCATCACTTCCGTAAGCAACTCCTGTCCCTTGTCCTGGAAACCAGGGGAGGAGATGACCACCAGCCAAGAACCTGACCTTGTGGGTACCTGGAGGCTGAGTCAGATCCTGGTGTGACAGGAGCAGCGGCAGCAGGTGGCAGTAAAGGGTGATGAAGCTGAACGGCCATGTTCCCGCAAAGGCAACTGCTCGGGTTATAAAGATACCCGGGATGGGGCTGATTATATAATGGGGTTTAATGAGGCTTGAAGCCAAGGCTCATTACCCCTGGAAGGGAGGGAGGAGAGGCGCACATCTCCACAGAGCTTAGCAGCTTGAACCACAGGCCTGTCTCACAGTCGGGACCGATCAGAGGCCTGTGGGGAGGTCTGGCTCAGGGGTGTCAACTCCAGTAGGAAGCATAGGTCCCGTAGGGTTGACCCAAAGGATTTGGCCTACCAGGTGCCACCGTTGTTGCCTGGGTCCTGTCCCTGCGCTGACACATCAGATCTGGGAGTTGCTTGGCATCTAACCTTCTGGAAGGTCTGGGTCGTATACATTCCCTGATACATTCCACAAGGCCCTGGAATGTCCTCTTTGCAGGCCTGAGAAGTCATACACTTGGAGATAAAATGATATACAGGTGTCCCTCCCAAAGCCTTGGTTCCTGCGGCTGCCCTCCAGCCTGTCTCCAGGAAGCCACTTAAAAATCTCTGTCTGTGTCCCTCACTCCCTCTCCTGGCCTCTATCTGGGGCATGCTCTTGGTGGTCAGTTTAATCTCAGTGATGCCAGGGGTGAAAAGTTTTTGTATCCCTGTATTGGGTTTCTCCACCGATGCAATGAATCAGACTAAGCCAAATTAATAAATCCAGGCTCAGTCTGAGCAATGCATTCCTGGACAGTCCCAGGGGAAGAGGAGAAACCACAAGGGGGAACCATAAAGGGAAGTCTGTGGGCCAGACCGTAAACACCCTTTGGGTTTCAAAGTGTGTCTCAGACCAGCAAGAACCACTCGTAAACATACCATAGAGACAGAGCTGTAAATGTTTGCCGGGTGCGGTGGTAGAATACCCCTGTTCCCTGGGCTGAGAGTTAACCTGAGCTACTTAGTCAGGCAAACAAGCAAATGAAAATTCCTGTTGTCCCCTTTGAGTGAAGAGGAAGTCAGGGAAGGGGTCTCCCAATCAGAGCTTTTGCAAACCCTGTGCCTCAGCAGGTTCAGCAAGTCAGAACCCCGTGGCTCTGGGACTATTTCACCTTTGAAATTTGGAAACATCACCCTCCCTGTCCGTGGGTCGAGTCTGTAAATTCAATTAAGGCTAAACGGTATTTAAAGTGATGGATCACTTCATCTGTACCGACCAATCACAGACTCCTTTGTTTACTCATCAGTACCACATAATGCTGCCTTTTTACACACTTGGACCTGTACTTGGTGGTGTAAGTAGCCAGAGCTAATGGGACATCTGCAGGGGGCGTCCAGGGACTCTGGGCTAGCATTATGCTACCCAAGCATCTGGCAGTTTTGGTACCCACAGATTTTGATTCCCTGGGATGGATGTTCTGTGGATATGGAGGGAGAAGATGAGCTTCAAACACACATGGTTGCTGGAGTGATGTTGAGCACTTCTGAGCCCAATCAGATCCCTCCATCTTTATCATTGTCTTGTATCTGACCCCCCCCCACCCCTGTCATTTTGTGGCGTGTTGGAGTCTAGGTGGCACATTTTCCTGCCTCCTCACAAACCTTTGATCTTGGACCAGCTAGGATCAGCAAGATGGGTCAGTGGGTACAAAACACTTGCCACACAAGCCTGGTGACCCAAGTTCAATCCCCGGAACCCACACGGAAAACTGGGTATGATGGAGTCCATCTGCAACCCCGGTATGCCTTCGTTAAGATGGGAAGTTGAGGCGTGAGAATTGCCTGGAAGTCCTTGGGCCCGCTGGCCTGCAGACCACTGTGGCAGAAAGAGACCCTGCTCCCAAAAGGCGGAAAGAGAGTTGACTCCTTAAAGTTGTCCCCTGACCACATGTGGATCATGGCCTGGGTTTCTGCGCCCAGTCACTCTCCTCCCCTCCCCCCACCCGTTCAAAACAAATGAACAAATATTGCAGCCACTGATGATAAAGTTATATCAACCGAGTGTGAGCTGGCACGTCATAGATCCAAGTCTGCAGGCGGTACTTGACCTGGGGGCTTTCATAGTTTTGTTTGAAACCTGTGTTCAAGTATCATCCACATCAGAGCTCAGAAATCACCAGGCTCGGTTCTCAGATGAGGAGATTAAGGGCAGAGGGTAGAAAGGACTGGCCCGGGCCTATGGGGCTGAGGTTGGAGCATGACATCTGTCACATCCCTCTGTGAGTATTCTTCCAAGAAGCTTACAACATCTGTGTCCACTATCACTCAAAATGTTTAGCAGTGAGGCTGAGAAACCCACAGGAGACCATGCCTCTGCTTAGTGCTGTGTTCAGGGCTGCTGCTGGTGTGTGTGTGTGTGTGTGTGTGTGTGCACGCGCATGTGCGTGCACACATCACCTGCAATGCCACTTCCAGGTTCTTATTACCTCCTTTTCTATTACCTCGTCTGCTGCAAACTCTGCAGTCCTTGCCTCCGCACAGGGACTCAGCATGCAGCTGACACCCTCAGACCTTTTGTTATGATTGCTCCCACCAGGAACTGTAGCAACCAAAATTGGTTGGTAAGTGGTTGGTGCTAGGAGCCAAGGGTGCTGTTTGAGTCTGTTGGATAAGTCCATCCCGATTCTTGTTCAAGTGTAGGCTGTCAGAGTGGGCAATCCCTGTCCGTGTTATTGGAGCTCAGGGTCTGAATGTCACCTTGGGGCCCAGGGTCTGAATGTTACCACCTTGGTCTCAGTAACTCCCCAGGTGAAGGATTCTCAGGCACGACCCATTTCACGAGAGGAGTTACACATATGCAGGACTCTGTGGAGTATACCAGGCATCCGAATGCCTTATCCTGGCTCCCACTGCTCCACGCCACTCAGAGTGATGAGGTAGACTCTAGGAGAGGAGGTGTGGCCGTGTGGTACATGACACGGCGCAGGCAAGGCTGGAGCCTAAGGTGCCTTTCAGGCTCCAAGTTTTGTGGGCTCTCTGTACTTTGAACAGTGCAGAAGTTGGTATCCTATGAGAAGAGGAGACGTCAGGGCTTGGGGGATGGCTCCATAGGTAATGTGGCCTTAAGACTGAGCAGCAGTCAGGTACAGTCGTGCGCCTCTGCAATCGTGTGCTCCTACAGCAAGGTGGTCCTGAGGCAGACAGGGTTCCCGAGCATTTAGGGCACCTAGTCTGCATACACAGTGGCAAAAGGTTTATCTCAAACAAGGTGGAAAATGAGTACTGACACAGAAGTGCCACATACACAGACTTACACACTCACATATACACTCACATGCACACTCAGTACACACACTCACATATACACTCACATGCACACTCAGCACACAAACTTACACACTCACATATACACTCACACGCACACTCAGTACACAAACTTACACACTCACATATACACTCACATGCACACTCAGTACACAGACTTGCACACTCACATATACACTCACATGCACACTCAGTACACACATTCATATATACACTCACATGCACACTCACATAATACATACACTCATATACACACACATGCACACACGTACACATTCACATACACATGCACATACTCACATATACACTCACACACACACTCATATATACACACTCATAGATAAACTCACACACACATATACACACACTCACAAGCACACACTCATATACACTCACACATATACACACACTCATATATACATTCATACACACTCACACACACTCTTACACTCACATATACACACATGTACACACACTCATATATACACACTCATATATACACTCACATACACATACTTATATACACTCACATACACACGCACTCTCATACACAAATACACTCACATACACACACATATGTTTGCACATATACATACTCACATACACACACTCATATATACACTGACACACACACACAAACACACTCACATACACATGCTCACATATACACTTACACATATGTACTCACATATACACTCACATACACACACTCACATACACACACACTCACATACACACTCACACACATACACATACATGTACACTCACACACATAGTCACACAAACACACATACACACACTCACATACACACACTCACCACATACACATACATGTAAGCTCACACACATAGTCACACAAACACATACACACACTCATATAAACACATACATATATACATATACATATATACATACATATACACACACTCACATACACACTCACATATACACACACTCACACAAACACATACACACAAACATACACTCACACACATACACACACACTCACATATACACACATATACTCATCTATATACTCACAAATACACACACTCACATAAACACACATATACACACATACTCAGACACACATACATATACTACTCTCTCTCTCTCTCTCTCTCTCTCTCTCTCTCTCTCTCTCTCTCTCTCTCTCTCTCTCTCTCTTACTCACTCACTCATACACACATGAAGCTTTTTAATTTCTTTTGTGTTGAAGCAGGATCTCATCATGTACTCCTGGCTGCTCTGGAGCTTCCTGTATAGACCGGGCTGGTCTGGAGCTCACAGAGATCTGCCTGCTTCTGTCTCTCACGAGCTGGGGTTAAAGGTGTGTGCACCAGACTTACATAAGTTTTGTTTTGTTTTTAAGAAGAGGGGAATCTGGACATAGAGAAACCCAAGAAGCATGCAATGTAACTACAGAGGTCCTTGGTGGCCCCCAGTCACTCAGAAGCCAGAAGGAGCTCCAGATGCTGTATCCGTGGTCTCAGCAGGGGCACCTTCTCTTTGACAAAACAGTCTGTCCTCCAAACACCCTAGAGGGCGTGGTTCCGCTGCTCCCAGCCCCGCTTGTGGCATGGCCTGTGGCAGCCCCTGGAGGCTGTCAGAAGCTGCTGTTTGACCCCAGTGGCGTAAGAACCATAAGTACCGGGATAATGAGCCAGCAGCGCTCCAGGGCCCGTGTAGCTGGCTGGGGAGCCGGTGTGGCACCTTTGGGGGAAGTGACACAGCTCTTCTCAGCTGTGAAATTGATCATCAGTCATTGAGTTCCAGTGGTCGCCTCACAGATGGCCCCCTAGTGACCGTAAGAGTTAAATGCAGCTTCTCCAAATGCCCCTTGGCTCTCTGGGCAGCAATTTGCGGGGGGAGGTAGGGAGGGCTCCTGGCAGGCGAGCGGATGGGACCCAGTTAGTCCTGGGCACATAGGTCTCGGGCGCCCGCCCTACCAAGGAATTGGACTCTTTTATCTCGCTATTGAGAAGACAATGAACTCATGGGTTCTGCTTACTGAAGTTTGAAATGATATTTAAGTTTTAGGTCTCTTGTCTTTTAGACCGCTCAGTTTTAATCACTTTGTAACCAGCTGTCTCCCCTCTTATACACTGTGCTTTGTAGCCATGGCCTCCCAGGTTAAAGGCGTTCATCCTCAAGGCGGTTCTGTTGGATTTAGTGGAACCTGGGAGGCAGAGGCCGGTGGGGAGTATTTGGGGAGGGGGTGGCGGAGGGGAGTGGGGACACTCCTTGAAGGAATCACAGGCTCTCCTATGATTTTTCACTCGCCTTAAGGCATCTGGTTTGTTATTCTTTCCTTGTCAGTGTGGCACAAGGACTACCAAAGAGTATAAATCCTTCACTAATGGATCCCTCACCCAGGAGCCCCTGGGCAGGGCAGGGATAGTCTTCTCATTGCTGTGACAAAATGCCTGACAGGGAGGCTTTCCATTGGCTCACAGTTTGAAGATGCACACTGCCTTGTGGTGAAGAAGCCACGGCGACAGAAGCTGTCTTGTCGCACCCGCAGTCGGGAAGCAGGGAGGGATGAAGGCTGGTGCTGTTTTTCACGCATCCGTGTCCTTGGCCTGTAGGGCTGCACTGTGAACGTGTAGGGTGACTCTTCCTGCTTTAATGTCCCCAGAAACTGAGGAGGCATGCCCAGTGATTTGAAGTCCCTTTAAATCAATGCGGTCAAGGAGGCAAGGGGCAGCCGGAAGTAAGTGGGAAGCGGGGTGGGGGGAGTCTCGAGGGACTCGTGGCAGGGAAGGCACAGGGTGCTTGGGAAAAGACCCCCTTCCTGTGGAGAGTGAACAGGTTTGATGTGCCATGGTGACAGCAGGAGCGGAGGGAAAGCTCCTTCTGTCATTCTAGCCACTGTCTCCAGCAGCCGAGAAACAAGGGCAGGCTTTGGTCAGCGAAAGACACGCAGGTGGCATTGGGACTGTTGGAACAGATGGGCAGAAGCTATCCTATGCCTGAAGACAGAGTGGTGAGCCTTCTCTTTGGGAGGTTTGGTCAGCTGCATCTTACAGGGCTCAATATGAATTCAGGACTACTGAAGAACACTCTAGATAGATAACCAGCCCCTCTCTAATTGGAGCCAAAAGCCAGAGGTCACTGGACAGCTGAAAATAATTTTTTTCTTAGCTCTGGCAGATGTCTGACCCTTTCATGACTTGCCTGAATGTGCGTTGCTGTGACTGTGACCATATACAGGAGAGGAATTACTTTGGAAAGAAAAAGGTTATTTTGGCTCATGGTTTCAGAGGTTTTAGTTAGTGGCTAACTGTCCCTGCTGTCCCCTGGGCTGTAATGAGGCAGAGCATCGTGGAAGGTGGTACCATCCACATTCAGGGTACATCTTCCGATCTCAGCTAAGGCTCTTTGCAAACAGCCTCCTAGATCTGCCCAGAGGCGTGTCTCCTGGGTGATTTCAAACCCAGTCAACTCGGCAGTCAAGATGAAGATGCATCATAACAGCCAGGAGTCAGAGAGATAGGGTGCGTGCCCAGGTCGGTCAATGCCTTTCTCTTTTCTTTTTATTGTACCCAGGCCCCCAAAGTGCAGGCTGGCACTAGAGCGCTTTCTCTCACAGCTAATCTTCTCTGGAAATTACCTCCCAGACACATGTTTTACACACCTCTGGGGTGCTTCTCAATGAAACCAAGTTGATAGTGACATTAGTAACACTCAGTATCCATCCATGGGGTTCCAGCCATGTATTTACCATGAGTTTATTACTGCAGGAATGTAGCATGTATGTTTCCGCCAGCCCGCCAGTCTGGGTCCACAGCCGTGCCAGCCACAAATAACACTCAGAGACTCTGTATTTGATACAATTCTGTTGGCCAGTTACCATTATTGTTTATGGGCTAGCTCTGTCTTAATTATTAACCCATTTCTACTTATCTAAGTATTTCCACGTGGCTCATCTTATCCGGGAGCCGCGGCTGGCGACCTGCTTCCTCCATGTTCTATATCTTGACCCCTCCTTATACTTCCTCTTTCCTCCTCCTAGTCTCCTAGCCCCGCGTATCTAGTTTTCTATTGGCCACAGTGCTTCATTAACCAGTATGAGAAACATATATATACAGAATAACATCTCCCATCACAGGCACACCAAGAAACTTCTCCTATCCTCAAAACAAGGATAGGATTTCTAAGGATTTTTCTCCAGTAAATGATAATAACAGTTTGGATCTTGAATATTGCCTTTGCTTTAAAAGTAGGGTTTTTTTTATTAATATTGTATCATTTGATAAATAATGATATTGCCTCCATCCTGATGAAGGCGGCCGGGCCCTTATGGATGAGTGCATAGCAGTTACTGGGGCTTCTCTTGGGTCCTGGTTGTTAATGAGCACTTAGCATGCTTGAGGAGGAATGGGCTGAAGATTATCTCATCGTATTATCATAATGTTTAGCATATTGGAAGAGAGATGGAGAGAAATAATTAGGCGTGGCCGATGTAAATGGAAGCAAGGTTCTTTGTTCCTGATGGAGAATAAAAGACTCAGATTAATAGTAATCACACAAAGCAATCATGAAGTTGATTTCTGGCCATCACAGAGGAATCTTCAGTATTTTTCAACTCTACAAATAGAGACCCAACCATCTTCGAGGCTGTATGGCACTGAAAATGGAATCTCAGGCTGAAGGGACGTCTCAGTCAATTAATGTCAAGTGGCCCCAATGATACTGTCTTACGTAACCATGCGGCATTACTCAAACCAGGAAAATGATATTTCTACAACACTATGAACTGAACCAGAGAAGGTCTGTGTCCCTTGTGTGTCCAGGTGTGTGGGTGCTCTGGACCAGCCTCCTGTCATGTTTTATCACATGTTTCCTTGTGTGGTCTTCACGGGTAGCAATTCTCCTTATGCCCATTGTGCAGGTGGGGAGACTGAGGCACAAGAGAAGCCCAGTGCCTACCTCAAGAGTATGCAACTGGTAGGTGGCGGAGTTCTGATAAAAACCCAGAATTGACTCCGGATCCGAGGCCCTTAGCTCCCTTCTACACAGCCCCCAAATATAGACACAACCACTACCCATCCACCCACTACAATCTGCTGATGCTGGGGTGGTATCATTGCACAGTTGAGGTTGTGTCTGTGGACTCGGGGAGAGTTGATGGGGGAAATGGGCTGAGTTGGGCAAGGCCTTTTCTCCCTGCTGGCCAGAGCTTGCTCTGAAGTCCAAACCCTGAAAACTGAGCCCACCCTTTGGCCCTTGCTACTGGCTGTAGAGCTGGGGAAAGCTGAACTCGTCTCTCTCAGGAGCTTAGGAGAGTGTCAGCATTCACAATGGCTGGCCCACATACCTTTGCTCAGCTATAATCCAAAGGCATAGCCCACGAACAGATATCAGTTAATGCTGGGTAGTAGTTCATTCTCAATGGTGCCTGTAGATGGGGAGCAATGTAGGATGAATGGGTTAAAAACTACTCTTTGGGCAGAAGGGGGCAGGGTCTCGTGTAGCCTAGACTAGCCTCAAGCGCTGTGGCTAAGGATGACCTTGAACTTGTGCTCCTACTGCCCCCATGATCCAAGTGCTCGGAAACCGGAGCACCACATACCTGGTTTAAGTGTGCAGGGCATCAAACCCAGAGCTCTGTGTGAGCTAGGCAAGCACTCTGCCAACAGAGCTACATCCCAGCTCTCCAAAGACCAGGGTTTATGGTTTCCCAGAACCCAACTGGCTCTCAGGAAGCATACAGGGAGATGCAGTGGGAGACTTTTATAGAGACGGAAAACCTTTGGATATGGGCTCAAATCTTGGTGCCCCTTTCATTGGCCGCCTAATTAACATCAAGTGAGTCTCTTAACCTCTCCGCGCCTCCATTTTCTCATCTGCAGAGTGAGGATAATAATCCTCACATTACAGATCCACTGTGATAAATAAAAGAAGACAGACCTAAACGACTTCAGGCTGGACGATTCTGCTTGCAGGAGATGCTCAGAAAAGATGGGCAGGGAAAGAGAGCAGAGAAAGGTTGCTGTGGGCGGAGAACAGTGAGCGACTTCTGTGGGGTGTCTTCCTGTGGTGATGGAATGTTCCAGAATTGCCATGGGATGAAGACCTCAGGTCTGTCCATTTTCTAAAAGTCCTGGAATTGTGCACATGCAAATGAAATGAGTAGATTTCAGGATGTGTCGATTATACCTCAATAAAGCCTTTAAAAGAATAAACAATAAAGCGATCTGCTCCAAGGCTCAGTTGAGATGATGTTATTGCTCAAGACAGGCTTGTTGCCAGGCAAATGCACATTGTCAAGAGTTTTCAAAAACGGCAGTTAGGGCAGTGAGATGGCGCAGTGCGTTAGGATGCCCGCTGCACCAGTCCAATGACCTGAGTTCAATACCCGGATCTCAAGGTGGAAGGAAGAACCAACTCCCCAAAGTTGTCCCGTGATTTCTCCATGCACACAGTGGCATGTGCCACCCCCACCCCAACAAACAAAAACAGGAAATAACTTAGAAGATGGGCGTTGGTCACAACTGAGGCATCTTTATGACACCCGCTTCTAGCCAGAGCCCAGAGAGTATCAAGGAAGAGGGCAAAGAAAGACTATACGAACCTAAGCTGGATAGGATGGCTTTGAAATAGTGTCCTGTAGGTAAGACGGGGCTGTTATAATCACGCTGTTGCAGCAGCTGTGGTTATCTGCAGAAGACCTGCACAAGATCAAGTGATGGACCAGCCCGACTCCATCTTCAGACTAGAAAGCATCTCCTTACGAGGTCAAGATCAGGTCCTTTCTCTGTACTGAAAAGCTCAGGTTTGACCTAGCTTTAATGTCTTCCTGGAATTTGACACGTGCCACATCCTCTGAAATCTGGCCACATCCTGAACTCTGTCCTGACGAGACATGGTGCTCTGCTGAAAAATCTTGAGATGTTCAGCCAAGATGATCTGTCAAGTAATCTTATTTATCATCAGCTTCTGTAATTTTCCCAACAAATCCTTATGTTACCAAATTCCTTTGAAAATCCCCAGGCTGCACCCTTTTCTCCTATAAGAGGGGCCCTGAAAAATTCACCCACACTGCTTCTCAAATCCTACTGAGGAGAGAGTCACCTTTATGCATAGGGAAGAAATCTTGCTTAATTGTCCTTAATTGGGCGGGGGGCATCTTCATTCTTGCTCAGTGGGCGTCAACACTCCATGGATCAGGGAGGAGCTTGATAGACCCCACCCCTATTTGAGAGCTATTGGCATTTGATGGCTTCTGGAGGAGAGGAAGTCAATTTTCTTCTGTGATGTGGCCCATGGCAGGTTACCCATGCTCCAGGGGATGGCATCCTACTCTCATGCACATACAAGAAGCACTAAGTCAACTCAGTAAGTTATGGAAATGGAAGAAGAAAAGAGGAGGAGAGGGGAGGAGGGAGAGATGAAGTGATGGTGAGGTCTAGGAGGAGTTGGATGGGTAGATATGATCTGACCCTGTATTCATGTGTAGAATTACCAAGTCACATCTGTTGCTGTATGAGAGCATATCCTAGGGTGCTGGCTTGGCAGCCTAGCACATAGTACTCTAGTCTTTCTCAAACACTCATCAGACGTTTCTTGAAGTGAGGCCTTGGTCTTGGGTCTGTGTCTCCCTGGTATCCCACAGAAATGTCTGCTTCTAGCCATGGTGAGTTGTGTCGCTGCCAAGAAGAACTTGGAAATTGGTACCTTAAAACTTGTTGGAAGGCATCAGCAAGGTAGCAAGTTAGAACTTGAGTAAACATGGTCCCAGAAAAAACAGAGGTGCATGCCAAGGCAAGATCAGAGTTCAACGTTGCTTTCCCCCCCTGAGGTCTTTGATAATTCAAAATAGCCCCAGAAGTCTATGCTAATATCAAAAGGGCCCTTTGAAGTCTGTGCTAATTCCAAAATGGCCTCCAGAAGTCTATACCAATTCCAAAATAGTAGCCAAGAGTCTAGGAAGCTGAGGAGAACTTTCTCTCCTGCCCCTTCTGTGGCTAAGGGGGAATAATAAATATCAAAGCAGAAGAAGGCCCTTGTAAATATCAATTGATGCAACAGGGATGGGGTGGTGAGGGAGTTACACTCTGCATATAAGGCTGAAGTAGAAATAAATCACTGCTTATAAAAAAAAAAATAAAGCCTAGCATCAGATCTGCCCATTGCCTGACTGGATTAATGTGACCAACATTCCAGATGCCTGCCAGAAGAGAAAATTAAGTTCTCCCTAGAGAGAAGTGACATCACTCAGCAACTGCAATTATCTCCTCTAATTTTAGGAATTCAATCAAAATTTACCAGTCGTATTAGGAGACAAAATCATATGACTGAAAACCAGGAGAGGAAAAATAAAAACCAGACCCTGAGGAGAGTCAGATATTTAATTTATCAAATACAGACTTTATCCCTTGACTCCACGGTGATTTAATCCATTCTGAATTTTTGTGTTCTGGGATTTGCCAGAATTAGGAGCTGTCTCCCAGTGGGTTCAATTTAGATTAAAAAAATTATTTTTTAAGTTCAATGTTTTGAAATAAAATAGATGGCAACTATTAAAAGTGTAGAGCTGGGTGGATAGGTCTAAGTAGCTAGGAGCCTCTGTAAATGCCACCACAATAGACAGACAGTTCAGACTCACTGATTCCCGCCCCACACACAAAGTTTCCATTCCTTCCACCATAAGTCCCTTTACCTTCCTGAAACCAGGAACTATCTGGCTTCCTTTTGGAATCTCACAGAAGCAGATGAAGTCATGTTTTCTCTGGTATCTGGCTTCCATCACTTGGCAATGTTGAAACGTATGCCATGGCACTTATCGGTGAACTTTCATTTTAGCTGTTTCTAGTTCATTGTGAGACAGGTTTTAAATAGCCATGAGTAAACAAGACATTTCACAAGAAGATGGAGAGTTCCGGAAGAGTCCAGGGACCCATGAGAAACAAGAATGGATTTTCTAGCAATCACAGCCACAATAACAGAAGCTGGCGATAGCCCACGGGTTTAATTACGAAATAGATACAGCGAAAAGGGTAGGTCAGCTAGAAGAGAGAGCAGAAGGAAATATCCAGGTTGAAGTAGAGAATGGGAAGCACAGGAAAACACTTCACAGTCTCTTTTGAGATGATTGGGGCCAACTGAGGGGGTGCGGCAGACTTGTGTCTGAGATTCCAGAGGTGGAGAGAAATGAGGAGGCGAAGCAAAGTCTGAAGAGATAATGACCGAGCACTCCCGAGCGAGGGTTTCAGCTCCAGCTTCAAGAAGTGTGTGAGGGCCTGAGTTCGGATCTTCAGCACCCATGTAAATGCCCGAGGTGTGGCAGTGTGCCTGCCATGCCAGGGCATGGAGGTGCCCAAGCAGGATGGTTACCTAACTAGAGTAGGTGAATTAGTGAGTTTTGGGTTCATGTGAGAAACCCAACTCACTAAACAATGTCAAGAGTAGTTGGGGAAAGACACCGATGTCAACCTCTGCCTTCCATATGCATACATACATATACATGCTCCCCCATGCATGCGGGCACACAGAAATACGGAAAGGACACACCTTGAACCTCAAACAAGATGATTATAAGACTCACTCCCTCATGGGGGGAGACGATTCTTAGGAAGGCAGGTAAGGCTGCTGGCCTACAAACAGTTCCCGAATCGAGTACAGCCCCTGGCCCGTACTCACAGTATGTGTGTTTGAATGAGTGAATGAGGAATGAACGACGAAAGTAAGGAGGGAATAGATGAAGGTGGCTGAGTTGGAAGGGGCTTGACACTGGCAGCTCATCAGCGAGCTCTTGGGGTTGCAGTTGAGGGAGTAAAGAAAACCAGGCAGGCAGAGGAATTTGGCCAACCTTCCAGCGCCAGGGAACCGGGCTGGCTCTACCGTTGCTCTGGCTTGCAGAGCCCTCTCCAGCCAGTCTTTAATACTCGGGTGCCCTGGGAGTAGGGTGCTGGAATCTGGGGTGAAGTTGACTTCTTTAGTCAGGGGCAGGAGCTAAGGGATATCCCGGTGAGATTGCTACACCATTAGTTCCTGATAGTGACCCCCACACACGTACACAGTTATGGTTCTACAATTCTTCAGCATCCAGATACAGTAACCTAAACCATTATGCCACAGCAATGAAAGTTTTCTATGGAAAGTGAAGGCCGGATGTTTCCTTTCCCTGTACTTACTTTATTATGTGTGTGTGCATGTGTGTGTGCAGTGCATGTGTGTGTGCACGCATGTGTGTGCCTGTGTGTGTGCTTGTGTGTGTGCATGTGTGTGTGCACGTATGTGTGTGCCTGTGTACATGGGTGTGGTGTGTGTATCTGTGTGTGTGTCTGTGTGTGTGTGGGGTGGGGGAGAGACCACATACATACAGGTCAAAGGACAACCTGGGGGTCTCCGTTCACCTTTCATCTTGTTTGAGACAGGACTCCTGCTGCTCACCGCTGCATAGGCCCACTTGGCCCATGAGTGTTCAGGGATTCTCTCATCTTTTGCCACCTGCTCCTGAGCTGAGGCCCGAACCTGGGGTCTGCGCTTGCAAGGCTAAGTCCCTAACCCCAACCTCCAATCTCTCTGCAGGAGTGCTGGAACTACAGATGTGTGCTTCTTTTTCTGGCTTTACAGGGGTTCTGGGAATCTGAATTTAAGTCTCCCTATGTGCACAGCAACGGCTCTACCCATTAGCCTATCTCCCCTACCCCTATACTCATTCTAGCTTACTTTTTCCCTTTTTTCCAAATTCATCCATTTATTGAGTCCCCATTTTAAATCGCTTAGCAAATATTTTAATTAACTCTACTGGGTACTGCGAGTTCCTTCTCTTTAAATCCAGCCTGTGTTACCTGCTGTGCTACAAATTACGGTCACACATTGTTTGGTGGTGACAGGGTTGTGGTCTGAGAGACGTGGCATTAAGCAATTGTGTTGTTGCTGAGACACCACTGAGAATATGTGCCCCAACTCAGTGCCTGAGATGTCAGCAAGTGATGTCATTATGAGACAATTGTCATATATCCATTTTTGACCCAAATGTCATTAAGCAACACATGATTATACTTCAAAATTGAGTGACTTTAAACAGCAAGGAAGGACTGGGAATGTATATATATATATATATATATATATATATATATATATATATATATATGTGTGTGTGTGTGTGTGTGTGTGTGTGTGTGTGTGTGTGTATACACACACACACACATATATATAGAGTCCAGGGCAGAAGGCTTGCCTAGCATGTGTGGAGCTCTAGACTCAATCCCCGGTACAGACAGAAAACAAAACCAAAAATGTGTAAACATTTGTTACCCCACAGTGTCTATGGGTTATGAATTTGTTGCCCCACAATGTATGGGTAACCTTGGATATGGTCTCTCGTGGGAGTGTTTTCCGGATGTGGGCTGGGTCCATGTTCTTATCCAAAAGCTTGGCCAGCATGGAAGGATGCACTTCCAAGATGTCCTCCCATGGTTGGCCATCGGTGCCGGCGTTGGGCCTCAGTCCCTCTGCTCACGAGTCTTCCTGAGGTGGAGTCACTTGTGTTTCCTCATGGCACGCAAGCCCCAATGGCAGGGGAGCGAGTCTCTGTCTCTCCATAATGCTCTAGCTTTCTCCAGTCAGTGTGGCCCAAGATGGATAGAGCTTCATTAGCTATCTGAAGATGTGGGAATCTGTGGCGCCGAGTGCTACAAGGAGATGACGGGAGGGCACACACACTTTGGATCTGGTGCCGTCCCTTCTCAGGTCCCCGGGTCTGAGCAGGATCGAACCCCTGTATCTGAGTTGCTTCCTATCAAAGCAAACAAGTCCATCTAAATCACTGGTTCTCAACCTTCCTAATGCTGTGTGGTGACCCCCCCCCAACAACCATAACATTATTTAGCTGCTACTTTAAAACCGTAATTTTGCTACTGTTGTGAATCACAATGTAAATATCTGATATGCAGGATATCTGATCTGCAACCCCGTGAAAGGTCCGTTCATCCCTGAAGGGGTCTTGACCCTCAGGTTGAGAACCAATTGTTGTAGATGAAGGGATGTAATGTCTGAGAATGTACATGGGAAGGGGGGCACACCTTCTCAGCTCTGTGTATACCTCATAGAGAAAACTGGGAGAGGTCAACCCACCATTACCCAGAGCAAGTGAGAACATCCCCGCTCCTTGGGGGCCGAGGAGACCAAGAACCCCCCTCCCCCAGCATGAAAGATGAAAGCCAGGTTTCTGGAGGGTAGAGGATGCCAAAGATTTTTCTTAAGGGGAATGCTGTCTTAAAGGTGTGTGCATTTTCCAATCACAAGTATCAAATTCAAGCCAAGTCTTGGCTCATCAAGG